>BMAO01005306.1:0-94616 GCA_019973975.1 Trichonephila clavata
TACTCATCTGGAGAGAGCGGGGAAGCCGCAATCATCCCTCGAACATCATTGAAAGGGACAGGTATGCAGGTGGCGATGTTCTCGTTTGGGGAGGCATCATGCTTGGTAGTCGTACAGACCTTCACATCTTCGATGCAGGTTCAGTCAACGGGACCCGTTATTGTAACGAGATTCTTCTTCCATATGTGCGTCTTTTTAGAGGCGCTATGGGTCCGCAGTTCCTTTTCATGGACGACAATGCACCATGTCATCGCACAGTAGCTGCCTAACAGCTCTTAGAGAGTGAGGATATTGAACGTATGGATTGGCCGGCACGATCTCCGGATCTCAATCCCATTGAGAATGTATGATATTTTCTAAGCAGACGCTTGGCAGCTCGTACCTTACCACCAGTAACGATTCCGGAGCTTCGATTGGTACTGCAAGACGAATGGGCAGCAATGCCTCAACAACTCATTGACACCCTCATTCTCAGCATGGGCAGACGCTGTGAAACCTGCCTAGCAGTCAAGGGAGATCATATCCCCTACTAAAGACCGGATATTTCTTGTTGGACACCCATCACAGGGATGTTTCGGCCTTCAGTCGCATTGCGCTCCATGCTACTTTTTCAATAAAGCTTCTTTTTTCCCTCTGATTTCTCTTTTAGTAAGTGTTGCTTACATTACTCATGTCCTTACATATTGGGGATCTTACGGTATTAAATGTGTTGATTTGGAATGCTTTTGTACAAAATTATATTGAAAAAACCTTCTCGTCCTTAATTTTTGCACACCAGTGTATATATATATATATATATATATATATATATATATATAGCAGTAAATAATTCAAAAGAAGACTAATAAATCCCAAGCATCCTAAGATCAGACCGGAAGAACCAAGAACATGGAACCATGACAAACCAAAAATAAATGTAGCTAGAGGGGAAAACTATTATGATTTCTCGAGCTGTCTCTGGTTTAGGACAGTGAAACAGGATTAAACAATGTTATGTGAGATCTCAACCTTCTCCTGTAGCAGAAATTGTTTCTACATAATAGCTCCCAGTATAAACTAAGGCAAAAGCCTAAAACCCACGTGGGTGAATATAACAGCAATAGAATAGAAATTGCAATATTAAATTACCATAGGAATCCGGAAGAAATAGACAAATATAAATATGTATAAACAAAAATGTTTGCAAGAGAGGTTAATAATGAATATAACCATAATTAACAATAATGTAAATGAGCAAAGAAACTCTAATCTTACCCGATGTATACAGATTCCACAAATGTACTGACTCAATGCATTAAAAAAAAACACAGCAATACTAAGAATAAAGACGCCATCTATATATATAATTTTTAGTAACTAAACTTAATATAAGCATATATTAAGAATATTATATACTATAGACTAAATATATTAAGAAATATAACAATAAAATTATATACTATAAAATAAATAGAAATGAATACTTAAAATAAAAATAATTAAATAGCTATAACTTTCATGACATATATTTATAAATAAAATTAGCTGGATAGTTATAGTCTAGGCAACTTTGAAAGAATTTTTTATAATTATTAATTCTCAATACTTCTTCAGATACTAAATCATTATTTCTTTTTATATAATTTAGAATGATATTTCTAAAAATTGAAATGTGAAGGGTACTATTCCAATATGGCATTTTTATAACATTAAAATCAAAAGAGTCTCTTTTATCAAAAATATTACTTTTTAGCATATTATTTTCAACTTTTAATTCTAGATCAAGGAAATTTGCTGACTCTATATTGCAATTGGTTTTTAATAGTTTCACACAGGTAGGTTGGATAATAATCAAATATAGGAGTAAAGTCAACTTTATTACTAAAAATAATTAGATCATCGATGTATCTAAAAAAGTAACAAGAGTCTGTATCAATTTTTTCATTCTCGTAATAGTGTAAATAGATATTAGCCAGACTATTACTAGCTGGGCCACCCTGTGGCAGACCTTTAATTTGTTGATAATATGAGTCATTATGAAATATGTCATTTTCTTTCCAAACAAATTGTATAATAATATTATATTTATCATAGTTTATCAATTTATTTAATGAATATTTAATATAAACATTTCTAAGTACTTTAATCATATCCTCTATATCAATAGAGTTGAATAAGTCTTCAAAATCAAAGCTATGCAAAGATTTAACACTCTTACCTTGCATATTCTCAACGATATCTTTACTATTCTTTACAATAATGGAGTTTGAGATATTGTCTAGAGTGTGTTGAATAACTTTTTGCAACACCTTGCCTGGTTGTGTAATATAGGTATTAAAACCATTAGTAATAGTTCTGAATTTAATTGGACACTTATGAAATTTTGGTGTTAGAAAAATATAAGGAAAATTGATATTCTTTGTATATAAATCTAGTTTTTTATAAAAAGCTGAAATACGGTTACTGATTTCTCTATTGCTGCTATTAGATTTAATAAACGCATTATTGTTTTGAAACTGTTTGTTAAGTATAAAGTTATAAAACCATTTGCAAATGATTGCATAGTTGCCCTGAACTTTATCTACATATACAATAATGAAATCTTTTTGAAGATTTGAAATTTGGTGTTTTATATCTTTGTAAGAAATATTTTTATCAGTTTTATAGTTAAGATTAAGTAACTCACTCAAAACTTTGCATTTAAACTCATTGAATGCTTCGAAAGGAAAGTTGTATTTAATTGCTATTTTTGTAATGAAGTTATTAATATCTTTAGAAATTTGTGCTTTAATATCTTTATTATTATTAGAACGCATAATTCTAAAGCCAGTACCCTTAACCATTAATTCTCTGAGAGTTTTATCTTTAATAATATTTAAATTACCAGATATGACATGTTTATGATATTCATCAATGAAATCTACATAATTATGACAATTACATACAATATCATTATGTTGCAAATTAATAGAATTGTAGTTAAAGATGGATCTACCAATTTTCTTATTATATTTAAATGCCTTTTTAATGTTAATGTTTTTTACTGGGAAAAATTGAATATACTTCTCAAACACTTTAGTAAAGTTTACATGATTATAGGATTTATTCATGAAAAGGGATGTTACAGTATTCAGTTGTAGAATTTAAAACATTATCATGTATTGATATATTAAACTTACTGATTAAGAAATTACAAAAATCTTTCATAACATGTAAGGCTTGACATTCTATAAAGTTATCGTAACTAAGTATATAATTAAAAAGTTTGATTTCTTTTTTATTCAAACCAAACATGAAATTTTTTATTTGATTAATGTTATAAACAGTTTCAAAATCACTACAGAATTCATTAATTTTAGCTGTAATATCCTTGGAATCTCTACTTTTTCTTTTATTCCTTTTACCTCTTTTTGTTCTCTTGACTATTTTATTAATATTATTATTATGACAATTATATATATATATAAGTACAAACTGCATTATGTACTCCTATCGTCAATACAACTATATTGATTTAACTCTCGAAATAATTGATGAAAAGAATGCAAGTTCCTGAAAGCAATTAAGGGTTCAAAAAATTCATCAAAATATTTTTCTCCCTTTGAGGCGAAATAAAAACAGAACTGCCGAAGATCACACGTTGGTATACACCTGGAAATGCACCTAAGAGGAAAGTCTGTGGTTGGTTAACTTGACGATCCCGCTCACCGAAGATGACGCAGCATCAGCGTGGTTAAAAATGGGGATGCAACTTGGGCAGCTTCTTTTGGCTGAGGGTGGGGAATGTATTGGCTGCTTCTGGGATTCTGCAATGCTATATAATCATCTCTCTCTCTCTCTCTCTCTCTCTCTCTCAGGAAGTACGTTCTCGGAAAAACAAGTTTAAAAACCGTTCGTAAAGAAAAATGTGATTTGTACAGTAAACTGTTTAAATAGCATGCGTTGCATGTTATTCAAAAAAAAAAAAAAAAAAAAAAAAAAAAAAAACGAGTAACAGATGAAATAAAGAACGTTATGGAATTTGAAAAACATCGAGTAAAAAAGTGATGAAAAGTCAACTAATAAGGCTCTTGGACCTACATTTGCACATAAAGCTTTATGAAAGTTATATTAAAGCATGTAAGTTTTGATTACTAATTAAAATAAAATTAAAAACGCACATGTATTGCCTCAAGGAAGGATTAAAAATACTAAAAGCAATATCAATTAATTATTTTGCGCTACTTGTAGATAATGAGCGCACTGATTAGCAACACGAGGGCTTTTGGCGACGGTCCGCGTAATTTTGAACCATGGTCAAGTGACGCGGACGACACCTGAGCTGGCACCCTCCCCCCTCTCCTAACTACCACACCAACGGGAGGACGTTTGAGCTCTCGACAGATTTAACGTGCATCGCGCCCCTACACGGCGGATCTTTAGTGGTACTAGGATCGAACTCATGACACGCTAGCCAGGATCCGATGCCTAGACCACTCGGCCTCCGCGGCCTCGTGGTCGTCAGAAAGAGCATCCTCTGTGTTTTCACTTTTGGTATTCACTGACCTAGTGAAACAAATCTTCGGATTTTTTTGTAATTTTATGCCGTGATCTATGTTTAGTCCAATGTTTTATAAGTATTTTCCAGGCTTGCTCTGTTTAAAGGCCTCAAAATATAAACTGTTTGATGAATTGTATTCTTATCCTTTGGAGGAACAATTGCGATCCTCACGGTTCTGGCCAGACTGCTGATTTATTCAAACATACACTAAAGTGCAAAACTTAAGCAACAATGTAAATTTTAAGCAGATAGTCATGGAACTACAAAAAAATGGGTTGTGATCAGTACAATGAACACGCAAATCAGTAAATAGCAGTTGCGGTAGCCTAGTGGTCAAGGTATGAACTCGTGGCCAGCGAGTCATGAGTTCGAGTCTTGTACCTCTGAAGACCCACTGTGTAGGGGGGTGATGCACGTTAAATGTGTCGAAGCTCAACGCCCTCCCGTTGATGTGGTGTGGAAGTCAGAAGAGGGGGTGCCAGCTTAGATGTCATCCTCTTCACTTGACCCTGGTTCAAAATGACGAGGTCCATCGCCAAAAGTCTTCAGCTAGCTGAATAGTGTGCCATTAATATTCACTCACTCACTCAGCAGAAGGGTGACGCTCGTACAAATGTCAGGAACAAAACGTCATAAGCGACGTAAGTGTACTCAAAACGCGTTGAGTCGACGAGCGCAGTTCAAGACCACAGTAAAAGGAAGAACGGAGGTGCAATTAACGACATTCTCTGCAAGTGCAAGTGAGTTCTTTCATGAAATACATCTAGACGAAATCACCAGGCTGCAGTGCCGGTTTATCCATTGGGCGCTGGGGGCTGGCACCCAGGGACCCAGATAAGTTGATTTCGGATGCCCGGATTTCAATCCGCCGGTGCAAGGGAGCCTGTAAATCTTCTTCACCCAGGGCTAGAAATGAGCTTCAACAGGCACTGCCTGGACGACTTGACACGTGGAGGAATGATCGGAAGGCTGGAGAAGGATCAGTGACTGATAGTTTAATCAGTGTAGCGGGAGAGTTCCGAATCAACAAAATTGTCACATTTCGAGCTTTTGGAAAGTTTTCCAAACCATAGGGAGAGCTATTATAAAAGTTAGGGGTGGCTATACCCTTTGAAAACAACTGTAGTGGATGACCGATACAGGTGAAAAGAGCCCGATGCCAGTTAGCAAGTGCTATTGCTCAGCAACAGTGTATAGCAACAGGGTGAGAAGTGTCACGATTTATTGTAGCCAGACGCCTTCCTAAGGGTGGCCTGTTCACCCGCCGCCTTGAACGTTGTATCCCTTTGAAAGTTGGCCATTGGCGGCACCGTTTTGAAGGGTGTAAGAAGCACAGAAACTGGACATCTCATCAATAGAGTCTATTTACGGATGAGAGCCATTTCAGGACCGCAAGTGATTCCCAACGCCAGTTGTTAATTTGGAGATGACACGGTTTCATCCCGGTAACATCACGGAAACAGACTGTCCTGGAGTTGCCGTATGGGGAGGCATTATAATGAAAGAGCAGACTGAGTTCTAAGTTTTCGACAGAGGTTCTGTAACCGAAGATCGCTATTGTAAGAGGTGAACCATCCCCGTCTGTTTTGAGGTGCTATTGGACAAAATTTAGTTTTTTGGGATGACTATGCATGGTCACACTGGACTGCTGATGTTGAAAAAGGAAGATATCACTGGAATGAATTGGCGTGCGTTCTCCCCTGATTTAAATCCCTTAGAACAGGGGTTCGGAACCCCGTGCCCGCGGGTGCCAATGTGCCTGCGAAGCTATTTTTGTGCACCCTTGAGTGTCCGCTATATACTATATCAATATCAACCGTAGCCAACCTCCCAACGATCGCATTAAATGTAACAATTTTGAATTTTTTAAAACCTTTTTAGAGTAGGATATTGCTTACGATGCTTATAATTTCAATAAAATAAAGAAATATTATGAATCGTTATATATTTTTTGAACTGCGTCCACCAGCATTTTCCAGTTTGTCAGATTTGCCCATATGGGGAGTAAAGTTAAGAACCCATACCTTAAAACATGTGTGAGACGTCTTGCGGCACGATTACACATCCTCTGGGGAACACTCAACAACTGAAACAGAAACTGATTTGGGAATGGACACTCTTACTTCAAGAACTGTTGAACGATCTAGTGCTGAGTATGGAGAGACGGGGCGAAGCAAAACCATAGCAGTAAGGGAAGAGCATATCCCATGTTAAGGGAAGATCTTCTTGCTGTTCTTCCTCTTGAATGGACAATCTCGCGTAATGATTTTATGAGTTCAATAAACCCTTTTCTGTTTGATTCCATACTATATGTATTGTATTCATTTTTGAGCCACTATGCTTTCGTCATCGTTTTACAAAATTCTGTCTCTCAGATGATTTCTCGTGGGGGAAAAACACTCGTTGCTTAAGTTTTGTACATCAGTATTAAATGCGTTTCAGAAAATCAATACAGTAAAAGAAAGAAAAAGAAACGTGACTATTTATTGAACCGTGTTATTTCAAAACTGTATATAACTGTATATTTTCGAGATTAATTCTTACAAAATTTTGCAGAAAAACCTAGGTGAGTTAAGCAGTTCAAATTGATTTTCATAGAAAAATTAAAATTAGAGTGCATAGAAGTTTTCAGAGCCTGTTTTCAGAGATATTGTAAAATTCATCAAATTGCAGAGACTTAAATGGGTTGGTTTTCTTGGCTAGAATAAATGAAGATCGTTGCTGCAAGAACATCTTTTTGGCAAAGCCCATGGGATATAGACGTCGGGGCAGCCCCCCTCTAAGATGGATTGATTGTATCGAAAAAGATCTTAATATTTTAAAGGTTACTGGAAAATGGTTGCCAAAAGTAGAGATGCCTGGAGAGGGCTAGGATCCCCCCAGGGCGAAACATTGAAGAAAGAGAATCTTATTTTCCGGATGCTGACCCCGAAACTTTTAATTTGAGTATAGCCAGTGACGTCGGAAAAGTCTGAACTCAAAAATGGCAGATTTAAGACTTTGCTATAGTTATTATGTTTTTAATGAAGCATTTGTATTTAGATTCAAAAGAGAGAGAAAAAGTTTTTGTGTGTGTCTGTAATCCGCTTACACCTCTCTCCACCCCCTCCCCCGGAATTGTTAAAGAGTTCTTTAAGAATTCTGCTTAAAATGTGTGATTGTGCTTTAAAGTATGTTTCTCGGTTATATTTTAAATTATTCTGGATTGCTTTATTCCGAAAATAAGACACCCTTTCCCCTGACAAAACAAGGATTCTACTCGATTCCTCAATAACACAGTACATGGACGAATGTTCTCTTTTTCGCCAACTGTCACGCGCGTTCCACTGCCGCTTCGTCAAAATTAACACCTGCGTTGAAACACTCGTTTCACACGGCTTCATACCATTCAATCCCACCTCCTTTGAGTTCCCCCTCTTCGCTCAGAAGAGAAACCATTTGAATCCAAGTCTGTTGTTTCAAACCCTATGCATTTGGTTCGTTTTTACTTTTACCCAGTTTTTTAAAAAATTTATTTATGAAATGTGTCGTTATAAGCGAGAGGGTTGAATAGCTTTCCTCTTGAAATCTGGTAGAATGATATAAGAGAACATTATATACGCTGTGTTTCAGAAATTTAATGAAATTTCGCATCCAATTCGCAGTATATCAACGTATGAAAAATAATTTTTAAATCGTGAGTATTTGTGTTTTGCGAGATTTTTATTTTCTTTCAATAAAATGATGTGGTGTAAAGCTGAGTTAAATAAACCTACGAATAGAAAAACTCGTATGGGGTACAAGGCCGTTTGTTTCCTTTCATGTGTTTTTTCTTTTTTTGTTATACAAACCCTCGGTATGTGGATAAAAAATGTGACTAGTTACATGAAGAAATCTTAAAAAATTAAAATCTGTAAGCTCCGAAAAGCATGTAGTTCAAGTAAAGCAGATTATATTTCAATAAAAGTAATTAGGGAATAAATAAGAAAAATTTAAATCAATTCCTACTTTGGTAAAGATGAATAGAAAGCATTTTATAAATGATTGAAAATTTGAACAAGGTATATATATATATATATTACAAAAATATACAAAAAATAGTTATATACCTAAGATAACTATAGTCATGATAGAATAGTTTTAGCCACAGAAATATAAGAGCAAACTCCTGGCCTTAGGAACCAGGATTGCAGATTTAAACAATGTTTTTCGGCCAGCCAACCTTCACCTGAATTTGCCAATACTCTGGGCCATAGGGAAAGCAAGAAATTTCTAGAGAAGAGAGTTTAACTATTATTATAAATAAAACCATAATCTATTAATGTAAAACGATAATATTATAGCCTGTAATAATAACTAAAATATTTTTAAATCAATGTTAAAACTATTAGATAAAGACTTACCACGTGAGAATTACAAAACATATTCTCAGGCAGTGGACAATAAAATTATTAAGTTTTGATAAAATAACATTAATACTATATATATACACATTTAAAACTCTATATTTTTCGTTTTAAAATTTATTGAAAATAAAAGTACCACCAAGACAT
This sequence comes from Trichonephila clavata, assembly GCA_019973975.1. Lineage (NCBI taxonomy): Eukaryota > Metazoa > Arthropoda > Arachnida > Araneae > Nephilidae > Trichonephila > Trichonephila clavata. The sequence goes on from BMAO01005306.1 coordinate 9,052, forward strand.
ATACAATTAATTTTAAATAAAATATGATATTGTTAATTTACTTAGCTGGAGGCCCCATCTATCGATAAACTGTACAACTAATATATTTTTATTTAACTGTTAGGTAATTTTTTATAAATTTAGGAGGGTATCCGTGTTCCATACAATGTTTAATAAAGTTATTAAAATTTAAATATATATTAAATTTGTCGTAGCCTCTCGCTACCTCTAAGATTATTAACTCCCCTTCGGGTATTACCTGAATCCGAACGTGTTGAATGATTAATAATTTCAGTACTCATTTTAACAAATCAATCTTATTTATTGATTTTTCTTAATTAAGAGATTACACAAATACTATTCAATTTTAAGAACAATAAAACACAGTGGAGAATGAGAAGGGTTCAATAATCATGAACGACGGAATCCTATCTGAATCTACGAAAGATCGACGCGTACAATTACAGCTACACACTTATACTTAATTGGAATCAATAACTAACCTGATTTCTTATGTTATGGCAGGTTCATCTAGTTGGTTCTTTAAGATCTTGATTGGGCCAACTTGAAATCAGGATTCTTCGTTTTAAGAGGCAACTTATTTCTTAGCTATTCCCGAAGTTCTTCTATAATCTTTAACCACGACGATGCGTTAGATTCTATTCACCACATCTACGTTTACACTTGAAAATACTTTCTCATTTCATTTCATTCTCTTTTCTAACTCGCTAAACCCGAACTTATATAAAATATCTCATTTGCATAAATCACGCTTTGGCTCCCGGTGGAGATTGGTTGAAATAAATAAAACATTAAAGAATATATGAGAAGGTTAGTGAAATGCGTAAGAACCCGTCACAAATTTATCACTAACTAATACGTTATTACAATAAATATAATTGAAAATAATATTTCTATTTATAGATATAGAAAGGTTGGAGTTCCAGTAAGGCACTTTAAGAATTTTAAAATTAAAATCATCTCTTTTATCATAAATATTGCTATGTAATTTATGGTCCTTAATACAGAATGATACATCTAAGTAATTAGTTTTAACTGGATTACTATTAATTTTAATTAGCTGTAAGGAATTTCTGATAAAAAGTAATATTGGGGTTAAAATTATTATTTTTACCAAAAATAATTAGGTCATCCATGTATCTAAATATGTAATAATCATTATTAATAATATAATTATTTTCGTAAAAGTGTAAATATAAATTAGCCAAACTATTGCTAGCCACCTTGAGACAAACCTTTGGTTTGTTTGTACAGAGAACCATTAAAATAAATGTAGTTTTCTTTTAAGACTAAATCTATTAGAGTTCTAAATTTTTGTAAGTTAATATTAAGGTTATAATTACTATAATTATCTAAAATTACCCTAATTATACCATTGATATTAATGTAATTAAAAAGATCTTCAAAGTCATAACTATGAACTGAATAAATATTTTTATTTTTAAAAAAAAACTATAATACCTTTACAATTTTTAATTATAGCTTTATTACATTGCTTATTGATGAAGTTTTGTATAATATTATGCAGCATTTTACCTTCAGTAGTGATATAAGTTTTAAAACCATTTGTTACTGTTCTAAATTTAACAGGATTTTTATGGAATTTAGGTGTTAAAAATATATATGGAAACTTAATCTTATGAATGGAAACACCCAATTTTCTATATATAGCAATAATTCGATTATTAATTTCTTTATCTGACATGTCCATTCTTTTAAAAGATTCATTGTTTAAAAAGTGTTCATTAATCATATTATTATAAAAGTATTTACAAATTATAGCATAATTACCAGGCACTTTGTCTATGTAAACAATGACAAAATTATTTTGTAAATCATAAATCTTCTTTTTTACATCTTTATAAGTAAGTACTGATTTAGAATGATAGTTAAAATTCATCAAGTCTTTTAAAATATTATACTTAAATTCATCAAAAGCCTCTAAAAGGGAAACCATATTTAACTGCAGATTTAGTAATAAAATTATTTATATCATTATTAATTTGTTTTTTAACAGTATTATTGTTGTTAGAAATTGTTAATCTAAAACTAGTGCCTTTACTCATGATATGTTTTAAAATGCTGTCCTTGATTATATTTAAATTGCCTGTTACTACATGTTTATGATAGCTATCAATAAATTCATCACAGTTCTTACATTTACAGTCATCTACGTCAATAGAAGGTGATCTATTATTAAAATTAAAGATAAATCTGCCCATCGTTTTATTATATTTAAAAGCTTTTTTTTAACAATTACATTCCTAACAGGAAAAAGTGACAAATGTCTATTAATTATACTAGAAAAATTAACTTTATCAAACGTTTTATTCATGAATAATAAAATGCAGTATTCTGTAGTAGGTTCATTAGATATATCAATATTTATTTTGAATTTATTAACTAAAAAATTATTAATGTCTTTAATGATGTGAACTGCATGACACACCATAAAGCACTCATTATTTAAGATTTCATCCAACAATACAATTTCTTTTTTATTAAGACCAAACATGAGTATTTGATCTGCTTGATATTAAAGTTTATTTCAAAATCATCTATAATATCTTTAATATTATCAATTAATGATTTCTTATCTCTGTTTTTCCTTTTAGTTCTTTTGCTTCTGGAGTTTCTTTTAGATTTCTTATCTGAATTGGGAGCAGTATAAAAAATTCTTTATTACTATTCTGTAACATAATTTGGAGTGTGTTTTTAGCAAAGTATATAACATTAGCCGTTACTCACCCGCTTCGCTGGGTATTTCAAGATGTTTTACAAATATATACTGCTTATATATATTATATATATATATATATATATATATATATATATATATATATATATGTGTGTGTGTGTGTGTGTGTGTGTGTGTGTGTGTGTGTGTGTGTGTAGGAAAGGAGTGCAAGTTTTCTTTTACTTCTTTTGATTTTTATTGTAAGAGATGGCACCACTAATCGAAACCACGTGAGTTTTATCTGCGCGATACGATGAGGTCATGTATTTACAAAGGGGGCAGAAAGGAAAAACTGAGAGTTGCACCAAAGCTTGAACTAAGGCAGGGCAGAGGAAATCGCTCTCTCCGTTGTTTTGAGAAAGAGTACGTGTTTTCGGAATTGGTATGGTGCTATCTCGAATTATTTAAAACCCCTTGTAAATAGAAAATGTTTTAGTTGTGTTATTAATAAATTAAGTTATTTTAACTCTGCGTGCTTATTTTAACATTAAAATCGAATCTTCCCCTAGACGCCGTCCCACAAATTGGGGGCTGGACCGGGATTTTTTAAACTATTCAAAGTTTTATATAAGAGCATTTTTTAAAAGTTTTACCTCCTCGTCGATTTTTGATTTCCTGAGCGGTACATAGACCTTGCCTTGCATCGAATAGAGACCCGGCCAAGCCTTCAGCTGGATAAGAAATTTTACGAGCGATACGGAAGTCTTACGAGCGATACGGAAATACTTCAGCGAGAACAGTCAACAGGAAAAAGAAATCCATTGACTTGGTTAGAAACACAGAATCTTGGCGAATTTCCACGTCAGCTACAGTCAACCAAAACTGGAAGCCCAGAGACTCAACGAGATACTGAACGAATTGAACGGGATTACCTTGATCATTGAGGTCAACACTGACGAGAGAACCTTTGGAACTGCATCGAATTGCGAGTTATCAACACGAAACAAGATTTCCTGTGTCATTGAGGTCAACGTAAAGTATCTTCAGAATTACAGTGAATTGTGCTAGTGTCCTTTTTTTTGGTATTGTGTGAGTAATAGGCGAAAATTATATAAATGAATGATTTTTTGTGTGTATATTTCCTGTTCTGTGAATCTGAAATTGAATTTTGAAGTACTAGGTACTATAATTGGTTTAATTGCAGACATAGATATTTGATGTTCTTTTAGTTTTGGATTAATAACTGAGTACTTTCCGTGTTTTTTCTTAGTAATCTATTTTAGATAAATGAGAGGAACGCGTTGTTGTTTTTAATAAAAAATAAAATTGATATTAACTGTAATACTGTTGTGTTTTGTAAAAGGATTTAAGTTCCGGGAATTCTTTAAAAAGTCCATTTTTGTCTATAATTGTTTATAATTGATAATTGCATCTTATTTAAATTATCTTTTGTTTCTTTTTAAGTGAGTAAACTTTTTGCGTGTCATTTTAATGGTTTTGTCTCATTTAACTTGAGTAAAAATTTAAGTTGTTCTCTGGGTCATCATTCTGAGTATAAATATGGCATTCTTACTCGCGAAAAGGAAAGAGGATTTGGTGTCACTCGCCGAGGGTTTGGATCTTACTATTGAAGCAGGTATCACAAAATTGAAGTTAAAAGAGCTGATCGTAAAAAGCCCAGATTACGTTGAAGACGATGTTAAAAAGATGCTTGATAGTAAATTAAGTTATTTTAACTCTGCGTGCTTATTTTAACATTAAAATCGAACCTTCCCCTAGACGCCGTCCCACATATATATAACGTAGAATACACTTTGGCGTCTTGCAGCCTATCCAATACGTCCTCTATCAGTGGCAAGGGGAAGCGATCCTTGACTAGTTTTCGGTTCAGTTTCCTATAGTCAATGCATAGTCTGTCGGTACCGTCTTTCTTCTTGACTAACACACGATTGGACTTGCATATTCAGAAGAGCTTGGTCTCACGATTCCCTTATCCAACCATTTGTCGATCTGCTTGTTGACGGTCTGATTCTCCAGAAACGACAAACGGCGTGCTGTTTGGTAAACTGGTATATCATCCTTCAGGATAATTCTCATGGATACATTTGTCGTTTCGGTCTTCTTAGGTGTATAGCTGTTGATTAGTTCAGAGAGTTCCTTTCTTATTCGAGGATTGATAACATGTTTAACTTCGATTTCGTCTTCAGTTCTTGCTTCATAAACCTGTGTATTCACAAACCACACCTTCTCTTCGTGTTTACTGAAATAAACACCTTTTTTATCAAAGCCAACAAAAGCTTGTTCCAAAATGTCCCATCCTATCACTGCCTGGAACTCCAAATGCACCGCAGGCACGACATGCCATATTATGGAATATTTCTCTCCATCCAATTCGATTTCTCGTTGGAACGATCCTTTTGTTTTGACTTCGTACTTTCCCAATCCAGATAACACGACAATGTCCTTCGAGAGCTTCGATTGCTGGATGATTCCTTTGCTTACATCTTCACGAATGAGCGAAACTGAGCTTCCAGTGTCGATTAGAGCCTCAAAAGTCTTGTTTCCGATGGTTATTTTCCTGGTCTTAATTCTGTCTTGCTGAATTCGAGAACAGATCTGGACCGGAGAGCTTGAAGATTTATTGATTTTCGTACCCTTGTTGCGCTTTGTACAATCTACGGCATAGTTACCTGGTCCCCTGCAGTAGCTACATGTTACCTGTTTAACCCTTTTATTGTAAGTTCTCGTCGATTGAAAGCATTTTCTATCATTCCAATTATTTCCAAGGTGAAAACGTTCTTGCCTTTGAGAACAATTATCGTTATTGTTCGATCTCTTAGCAAATGAGTTTAACTGCTTTGGTCCTATAGTTCTTCGGACGTCCTCATAATCTTCAAATTTTTTCGCTAGCTCAATAGATGAGTTAATAGTAGACCATTCGTCCAAAAAGTGTTCCTGAAAATCATACGGCGCCCTCTTCTTCATTTGATCGGCTATGATTAATTCTCGTAATTGGTCATAGGTGTTAACTTTTAAGCCCAAAGTCCATCCATCAAAATACGTCTGTAATTCGTGTTGAAAATCTTGCCATGTTCGTTCATCGGACTTTTGGTGAAACAAAAATAACTGACGAAATTTTTCCGGAGATAATTTAAATCTTTGTAAGAGTAAATCCTTTACATGATCGTAATCATTACACTTATCAGTTGGTTCTCTTGCGATCAGATGGGCAATTTCGACGGGTATTAAACCTATAAGGTTTTGAACCCAATCTTTTTTCGGTAAGAAAGTTAGTTCTGCATGACGCTCAAATAAGGTAAGATTCAAACCAATATCTTCCTTCATTTTAACTTATGAAAAGTTTCGTGAAACAGTTTATTCGATGCTTGAACGTTTTCGGTGTTATTCGGCATACCGGCAGTCTGTCGCGCTTGTATTCGCAACTTCTCTAATTCGTACTCTCGTCTTTCTCTCTCATCCTTTCGCATATCCTCTTTCTCAGCCCTTTCTCTCTCTTCTCTTTTTCTACGTTCCTCCACTATGCTATCAAGCATCTTTTTAACATCGTCTTCAACGTAATATGGGCTTTTTACGATCAGCTCTTTTAACTTCAATTTTGTGATACCTGCTTCGATAGTAAGATCCAAACCCTTGGCGAGTGACACCAAATCCTCTTTCCTTTTCGCGAGTAAGAATGCCATATTTATACTCACATATTAGTCGACGGGGCACGCCGTACCTTAGGAAGACTTCATTTAGAAGTGTTATAGCACATTCTTTAGCAGTAGCTTGCTTTAATGGAAATAACTCTACCCATTTTGTGGTGTAATCTTCCACTATGAATATCCACTTCATTCCTTCTCTCGTTTCTGGTAAAGGACCAAAAAGATCAATAGCTATGCTCTCGAATCGTTGAGCTGGAACCGGGGTCTGCAGAAGACCAGCAGGTTTCTGGTTTGTGGCTTTATATCTAATGCACTCTGAACAGCTCTTCACATAATCGGCAATAAATTTCCTCATACCAGTCCAATAATATTTTGAAGAAATTCTAGAAAAGGTACCATCAGCTCCATAATGTCCAGCGGTGGGAGCATCGTGGTGCAATTTTAATATCTTCTCTCTCTCGTGAGTAGGGACAACTAATTGAGCTTCATCGACTTCAACATGAGGTGAGTACCGATATAGTACTCCCTGATTCATCACGTACCCTCTCCCAGTCCAATTGGCAAAGTCAACTCCCTTGTTGTGGTTTTCAAAGCAATTAATTATCTTTTCTAACTCAGGATCCTTCAATTGTTCTGTTCTTAGTTCATTAGCTGTTCTTGTCGGGAAATCAATAATTATAGTTTTTAATTCACAAATTTCTTCGTCCTTAGACGCTGGCCTAGAAAGCATATCTGCAATAACATTGCATCTTCCGGGAAAATAATCAATCTTCAGATTGTAAGATTGTATTTGAAGTGCCCAACGGGCTAATCTTCCGGTTGGAGATGTTAAGCTCATCAGCCACTTTAATGGTTGGTGGTCGGATGCCACTGTTATTTCTGCACCTTCAATATACCCTCTAAATTTGTTAAGGGCCCAGACTACAGCCAAGGTTTCTCGTTCTGTTGTTGAGTAATTCTTCTCAGCAGAGCTTAAGAGTCTACTGGCATATTCTATTGGCTGTTCATTGGCGGGACTTTCTCCTTGTAGCAGAACTGCACCTAGGGCGTAACTACTTGCATCCGTCCGGATGATAAAAGGCTTTTTAGGATCAACTTGCTTCAGTATTGGCGGGGTTATTAAACATTGCTTGAGGGTCTTGAATGCTTGTTGCTCAATTTCCCTCCATTTCCAAGCAGTACTTTTCTTTGTTAAGTTGCTAAGGGGTCTAGCAATATCTGAAAAATTCGGGATGAATTTTCTATACCATGAGCAGGTCTGTGAAAATGACTGTAGCTGCTTTAGATTTCTCGGAGAAGGAATGTTTTGTATCGCTGCAGTTTTATCTTGATCCACCTCTATTCCCTTAGGAGTTATCCATAATCCAAGGTATTTTACACGAGAGCAAACAAACTTACATTTTTTTCTGTTAGCACATAATTTAAATTTTTTAAGTCTGTCGAAGACCCTTCTTAAGTCCTCAATGTGTTGTTCAAACGTTTCAGACAACACAACGATATCGTCTAAATACACCAGAATATTTACATTTGGCAATCCATTACGAAATTGGTCCATAAGACGCTGAAAGGTCGCTGGGGCATTGCGAAGTCCAAAGGGCCTTCACCGTTACAAAATCATATTTCAGAAACTCCACTAAACTTGCCGGATATTGTCTGAATTAGGAGAAAAGGCATATGATTCGAGTTCCGGGTCCGTTCATTCTCTCTAGCGACTGAACTTGCTCGCGCTGGATCATCAAAAGCCAACTCCGTGTGCATTTCGGAGTGTGAAATGAGAATCTGAAATTGAATTTTAGGAGTTTCGATAACTTTGCCAGATAATGCCAGTCGACCGTATGTTAGACACACCGTAGCAGGAGCTTGCCTTAAAAGCCTTGGATCGTGAAAACTTGGTCCCTTGTGTATTTAAAAACGGATAATCCGAATCTGATATTCAATCTGAGAAATAACAGTAACTTTGCCGGATAATTCAGGATGACCATCTTTTACGCAAACCGGGGCAGGAGCTCACCCTTTAAGTCTTGGCACGGGAAAAGTGTGTTCCTGGTGTAATTTGAAATGGCCTAAGCGAGTCTGAAATTGAAATATAGAAATTCCTGTATTTTAGCCAGATAATGCCGGGGGATCGAAATATTCTCGGACAGCAGTACCAGCCTAACTATCCGACGTAGAGACGCAAAAAGTGGCTCTTGATTGTATTTCGGAGCTGCTGATCCGAATATTCTCAATTCAATTAAAGGTAATCTCATTTCTGCGTCAAATAATGCCAGACGAAAGTATTTTGCACGAACTGTGGAAGGGGCTTGCTTTGAAATTCTTGAGGAAAGAGAAATACTTTCCTGGTGTTTTTCAGGATCGGAAAAAGGAATAATCTAAAATCGGATTTTAGAAACTCCCATAACTTTTCCGGATAATGCCGACCGACCGTAAATGTCCCCCTTCAGAGATAGAACTTACAGGAGCAGGGGCTTCGAAAGTGGGCAACGAGTGCTTCTCGGAGTGGGAACGAGAATCTGGATACGGATTTCAAAAGCTTCCGTAAGTTTTCTGAATATTGCTGGAATGAGGTCAAATGGCTTTGCGTTCGGTTCGAGTTCCACCTCCAGATTTTCATTCCCTATAGTAACTAAACTTTCATTTGCAGTCGTGCGAAAATATGATTGCAATAGGAAATTGCATTTTAGGGCATTGTTGTCACTTTGTTAGATGGTGGAAAAAACTACACATTCCGCATCATCTGCCATTGTACATTCATAAAATACGAGATGCAATGAAAAAAAGAGTGGATTGGCTACAGTATTGCAAATGAATTCAATCAGGATCAAGGATAAGTGTACCATGACCCATAAACATTCACTCAAATCATTATATAGAGCTTTGAAAGATTTAAATGGCAACCAGAGAATATTCAGTGTTGCTGTTGTATTACTGACTGGTGATTTCCGACTGACATTAACAGCCATTAAACGCTGTACTTTTGCTCACGAGATTAACGCCTGTTTAAAACAATCGTTTTTATGACGAAACGTGGAAACACTTCGACTGACCATAAACACGCGAGTACATTTGAAAGATGATCAATCTGAGCAAATATTTTCTAACCAACTACTGAATATTGGAAGCGATGAAGTAGAACTTCATCCTAATACATAATGTATGAAATAACCAGACGATTTCTGTAATGTTCTTTAGACAAAAAGGAACTGATTGAGAGTGTCTTTCCGGATATACTGTATAATTATCTAGATAATTTTGCCTCTGTAATCCTGTTACTTAATCAGAAAAATGTTGATATTGTGATGAAATAAACTTCCAGACACAGGGTTGTTGCCTGTTGATCCAACGGCTTTTAAACCAATCGACACTATTGTTTATGAAAACAAAACTGTAAATTTTCCAACCGAGTTTTTGAATTCTCTAGATGTATCAAGAATGTCACCACATAATCTTCGGTTGGTTCCCTGGTTATTATCTGCATAACTCAAATTCACCTAGATAATGCAACGGTGTACGTTTGATCATTAAAAAATAAATAAAACCGGGAACTTCTTGAAGCAAACATTTTGACTGTAAAGTTTAAACGAAAATTCGGTTCTGCTACTACGGAATCTGTTGCCACGTATTCCACTGATACCGTTAGAATCTCAAATACCATTCAAAAGGCTTCAATTCGCGATTCGATTGGCTTTCGCGATGACCATAAATTAATCTGAAACCCGAACAATATTCATTTGATACTTGGACTTAGAAAAACCATCTTTCTCGAATGGGCAACTAGATGTTACATGCTCACCTGTGCGGAAACCGTTGAATCTATTTGAGTTAGCAAAAGACGGGTTACCGAAAAATAATGTACACTGATTAGCGATTAGTTGTATAAAATTATTTGTTGTTATACTTTAAAATGATAAAAATAATTTTAAAAATTGCAAAGAATCAACGTTATTCACCACATTTATAAAACTAAATCTTCATATGTTTTTACTTAACGACTTTGTTAGTAATTCATGCATTATACTGCACTCAAATAGGAGATGAATGAAATGCAAAATTAAAATAATTTGTTGTTTTATACTTTATTTCAATCCTCCAAAATTATAAACGAAGATTAATTTGACTGCATTGAATAGCTTAGAATAATATTGAACTAACGTACTAAAACAAAGCCACAGCAACCCGTGGCCGGGTCAGACAGTATATATATATAGTAACATAAAATGAAAGAAATACATGGCATAATAAAATTGATAATACAAAATAATATCACTAACAAAGCTAGAAGATTTAAACCAGATTTCAAGAAACACACTTTAAAAATGATGGAAGAGTCTATTATAGAAGAATTAACTAAGCGTATGTATAACATGGAACAGAATTAGAATTTTAAAATGTAAGAAGCCAAAAGAGTCAATAGACTAAAATGAAGACCTGTTATGATTTCTAAAGCTGTTGTTGAATTAGGACCAGCAAAATTAGGGTTAAATATATTTTATGGATCCTACCTTCCCCTGTTCAGCAGAAATTTTATACATAACAGGAAAACATACCAATATTGAAGAGTTAGGCCTAAAACCAACCACGTATAATTTGCAACCAAAAGAAAAATAAAATAAAAATAATAGAAAATATGAAAGGAAATGAATCCTAACAAAATACAAATAAAAATAATTTTGAAAAGGAATAATGAAGCAAAAACTTACATGAAAAAATGCAAATAACCGGAGAGCGGGAAAGAAAAAATGCAAATAACCGGAGAGTGGGAAAAAAATGTACGTACGAGAACAATACGCTAAATGATAGTTAAAAATGACGTGTTAAGTTGGTAAAACCAGATGCAAAAATTAGTGGCGCCACCTGGATAGTTTTTTTTTGTAATTAAACAAAGCAAACAAAAACAAATTGAAAATAATAAAAAAACAGAAGGAGAAAAAAACAAAGAATAATACTTAAACTTTGAAAAGGAGAATTAGAGAGATAATTTAGAAATATATTTAAAAATGAAGTTACTTGGATAGTTGTATTCCAAGCAATTATTGCGGAATAGCTTAAAATTATTTTGCTTAACATCATTATCTGTGACTAAATCGTTATTTCTTTTTATAAAATTTAAGATGATATTTCTAAAAATAGATAGAGAGATGTAGGTTACTTTCCCAAAAAGGCATTTAATAATGTTAATATCAAAAGAGTCTCTTTTATCAAAAATATTACTAATTAGTATATTATTCTTAACAATTAATTGTAGGTCTAAAAAGTTTGCAGAGTCATTATTATAATTGGTTTTTAATAATTTCAGATATTGGGGATACTATTTAAAACTAGGAACAAAATTTACTATATTACTAAAGATGATTAAGTCATTTATGTATCTAAAAAAGTAACAAGAATCGAAACTAATGTTATCATATTCATAAAAGTGCAGATAAATATTGGCTAAACAGTTACTCGCAGGTCATCCTTGTGGAAGACCTTTAATTTGCTGATAATAAGAGTTATTGTGAAAAATATAATTTTCATATAGTACTAGATGAATAATTGAAAGATATTTATCATACTTAATTAGTTTATTCAAAGAATATTTGTTATAGGCTATTTTGAGAATTTTAACCATATCCCCAATATTCAATATGGAATTAAATAAAATCTTTCCAAAGTCAATAGGTGTGAATAGAAAATAATTTTTTTTATCTTGCATGTACTTAATGATATCTCCAAGGCTATTTCTTAAACTATAATCGAATTATCAATACTGTCTAATGTGGATTGAATAATCTTTTGTAGCTTTCTACCCGGAAGTGTAATATAAGTTTTAAAGCCGTTTGTTATAGTCCTAAATTTAATAGGATTTTTATGAAATTTTGGAGTTAAGAAAATATGAGGGAATTTAATATCCGAAATGCGTAAATCTAATTTTTTATAAAAAGCAGAAATTCAATTAAAAATTTCTCTATTGTTAGAATTAGATTTTTTAAAAGCATTATTATTATGAAAATGTCTATTAAGCATATCAGCATACAACCATTTGCAAATAATTGCATAATTACCCGGAACTTTATCAACATAAACAATAATGAAATTCTTTTGTAGTTCTACAATATGATGCTTAAGATTTTTGTAAATTAATCCACAATCAGTTTTATAGTTATTTTTCAGTAACTCTTTTAAAACATTGCATTTAAATTCATTAAAAGCTTCAATAGGAAAAGTGTATTTAATTGCTAATTTAGTAATGAAGTTACAAATATCTTTAGAGATTTGTTTTTTTATGGCATTATTATTATTGGAGATCATTAATCTATAACTAGTACCTTTTGACATAATTTCCCTAAGAGTATTATCTTCAACAATATTTAAATTTACCAGTGTATATATATAGTATATACACTGGTGTCCTAAAGTTAAGCATAAATCATAAAATGTGAAAAACATGGAGTAAATATTCGTAAAATTCTTCCAAATTTCTTGCTGATATTAATTGGGTGAAGAAGAAACATTGGGTTTATGCAAAACATTTCAGTCGACTACGTCCTGTGCGAAACACCGGCGCATGTCGAAACTCGGAGAAACCGATTCACGCCGCATAGGCAGTTCAGACGAGTTTCGTGCAACTGTTGTGCGAAGGAACGTTGTTAACCATCAAACAAGGTGAATGATGGCACAAAGACGCCAATTGGACATGTTTACGAAAGGAAGAATCGTTGAAATGCTGGAATCCTCACAATCACAAACCGAAGTGTCTCGAATTCTGAATGTTTACCAGTCTGTGATCTGAAGACTGTGGTAGAGGTTTCAAAGAACGGGAGATGTTACCCTACAACCAGTATCAGGTCGACCAAGAGTCACAACCTCTCGCCAAGACCGATATCTGGTAATAAGTGTGCGACATCAGAGGGGCAGTACTGACAGAGCACTGGGTTCGGCACTCACAGTCGCCACAGGAATACAAATTTCGAGACAAACTGTTTACAGGACACTCAATCATGCTGGCCTGTATGCCAGAAGACCAGCAGTTTGCATTCCCCTCACATCTGTGCATAAACGCGCTCGTTTGAACTGGAGTTTGAAATATCAACATTGGAGTGTGGGAGAGTGGGTCAAAGTGTTGTTCAGTGACGAGTCCCGGTTTAGTCTGAGTAGTGATTCTCGGCGAGTAACGATATGGAGAGAACGTGGAACACGTTTTGAACCAAGAAACATAACATAAAGACATCATTTTCCATCAAGGGGAGTAATGGTATGGACAGGTATCATGATGGACGGCCGCACAGACCTCCATTTCTTTGACACGGGGTCTGTGACTGCTCAAAAATACAGAGACGAAGTTCTTGAGCCTTGTGCTCGCTTGTTTTGAGGTACTGTCGGTCCTGACTTCATATTCATGGATGATAATGCCCCATGTCACCGAGTGGTGCTGATTGATGACTTCCTTGAAACGGAAAACATCTAGCGCTTATCGTGACCTGCGAACTGCCCTGATTTAAATCCTATCGCGCATGTATGAGATATGCTCGGGAGACAAATTGCAGCCCTTTCACACCCACCAAGCTCCGTTACAGAACTGAAGAGAGCTCTCCAAGAAGCTTGGAACCGTTTGAGCCCACAACTCATTCATCATCTCATAACAAGTATGGTAAATCGCTGTGCAGCATGCCGGGCTGTCAGAGGTGACCACACACATTATTAAACTGCAGCATCAGTATTTTATTTAATGTTTTCTTTCATTTTTTTCTTTAAAGTGTGAATACTTGCTATGCTCAGTTTTCTTTCAAACTGCTACTTTATATAATAAAATTAATTATTATCATTCGTTTGATTTGCTTCCTTATTTTATAACTATTTTACACTCGCATATCACATTTCCCGCCATTCTGATTTACAGTTCCTTCTTTATTCACATAATTATCAATTATGCTTAACTTTTGGACACCAGTGTATATATATATATATATATATATATATATATATATATACATTAAAAAAATTTTTTTTGTATATAAGCTGTCCTAAGTCAGCAATGTTGATAATACTGTAGCATCCATTCTTTTATATTTTTATATTTAACTCTGTTAATTTAATTTTTCATATCTCCTTTGAAATTCTGTTGTCTGGTTATCTTGTAATTTCAATTCTTTTCAGTTTTAATCATGTTTATTCATCTCTCTCTCTTGTAGAGAAATTTTGATTATATATATCCATATATATAGGTTGATTTCAAGCCGATTAAAAGGTACTTAAGCATTCTAAAGCCTGAAGGAAGTCCATGTGATCCTTGAACTGCCCTGAGAGATTTGAATGGGAGTAGATAAATCAAGCTGCTTTACGGTGAACAGTAAGGGGTTCAATGGATCAAGATAGACCATTTTTCATGTTTCATGTTTTTTATGGGTTTTTTTATGCTCGCTGCATATATGCCGTGACTATCTGTAATGTGTTGTTACTTATGCCACCTGACCTAGAGTAATATCAGATAGAGGTCCGCGAAATTCATTGATGTGCCTGTCGTTAGCCGTTTGAGATCCATACAGATGACAGTGCGATTTGGATTGAGGCCAATTTTGAGGGAGAACACCCTGGGAGTAGTCAGGGGCCTCCCATTTCTCATTCACTAACATCACGAGAGGACTTGTCAGCTATTAAGAGTATCCTCATGCCGCGAAAGCACTATGCATTTACAAACATCCATGCCTTTTCCGGGTTTCAATCCCAGGCCCGACGGCCCTGCAGTTAGCGTCACAAGCCACTCTACTGGATGCCCTTTCTGTACTGGCAATAGAGTGAAATGATGAAACAATGAAAATCGATTTGTTTTTTTTCTAACCAAAAATCATTAACAATACTTAATTCGTTTTTACGACGGTTCCAAAATCGGTTCCGAGGTTGGTTTCGCCGTGTGTATTTTTTATCGGGCCTTCCCTTTAAAACATATCTTTTTAAAATTCAGGGTTTCAATTCTGTTTTTCAGGCAGAGTTCTCTGCCATAGGCCTCTCTGTCTGTTGGGCAGTTCATCCTAATACTAAGATTCACATTTATACTGATAGTTTCTCCTCTATCTTCTTTCTTAATAATCTTACATTAAATTGTTTCAATTCCGGAGCTACTACAATCTTTACTGGGCAAAAGCTCATAACGATATCATCTATAATGATTACGCCGATTTTGGTGCAAAAAAGGCTGTTTATGATGGTGAAGTGTTTTCGGTCCCTGCTTCCCGCTCCTATCTCTCTAGTTCCTTAAATAAATTTGTCCTAGAGTGTTGGACCTCGTATTGGAATGATTGCAATACGAGGCTTAGGGTCAAGCGCTTTTTTAATAATCCTAACTTTAACATTCCTCCAATCTCTAAATATCTGGTCCATTTTCTAACTAATCATGGCCCTTTCCCCTCTTACTTGCACAGGTTCAATCTTCTTTCCTCTCCAAATTGCATTTGTGGGTCTCCCGGGGACGCCGACCATTACGTTTTCCACTGTCCCTTCACTGCCAATCATCATCTTGTTAATCCCAATCAAATTGCTCTTTACCCTTGGGTTAACTCTGTTACTAATAATCGCACTATCCACAATAAATTAATTTCTTGCTATGCGATTTCCAAATCCCTTTGTGATAGGCTATCTTAAGCCCTTGTTTCCACTAATTTTGTCTTTTTCTTGGCCTTCTTCTTGCTATTCCTTTTCACTTTTCACTTTAAAAAAATAATAATAACAATTTTACTTTCCTCCTACCATTTGCTGGTTCTCGTCATTTAGCCAATGTCTCCCTCCCCTCCCACTTTCTTCTCATTTTTAGGATGCCTGGCTTGCATTCCTGCTCTGTTGTTGTTTCCATTGCCTTGGGGTGCAAAGCTTTTGGAGAGGGGAGGTTATTGAATGTGATACCTCGCCCGCGTCTTTTGCTTGCCTCTCCCAGGGTCCCACTCTGCTGCCGCTCGTGAACCGGCCATTATTGCTCTTTCCAAAATATAACAAACAAAAAAAAATGTCTGGACCTCCGCTCTTCTTTTATTGCACTTTCCTTCCCTCCCTTATCTCGAATTCCCTTTTAGGAGTGGTTCCCTCGCTTCTCTTATTTCTTTTTTCATGTATTTCCTGTCTCATTAGTTAGACAGCGTCGGTTTATGTGTTTGTGTTGTGTTGTGGGTTTTTTTCCGTATTTGCAATGTTTTATAAAATTGTAAAGATTTTTAACTGTATTATTCCTCCTTTTCTCAAGAATTTTAAGGGGAGGGTCTCTCACTCGGGACCATTTTGTATACTTTTTTTTGTTTATTAAGGTAAACAAAAAGAACCGATATGTAACTTTATTAAGTTACATCTCGGAAGGTCGATTCACAGCTCGAAACCCCTTGGGTGGCCTTGCTTCTCTCGAGTAAGTTGTGGTGGTGGGGTCCTAACTGGGACCCCCCTCACTCCGCACGGCGCGTCTCTAAGTGTGGGAGGAAACACAGCATCAACAATAAACGCCATAATAACAAATATATTTATTCAATTTCTGAACAAACACTTAAACAATCACAAGGTTAACTATAAGAAGAAACCTAGGAGTGATCTCTAGAACTTCGATTAATCCTAATACTCAATTCTAAGTAAACCCGACTACCAGAATTGGATAAGGAGAACAATCACTAACAAACCTCAAGCCGATACTGAATCCACTATCTTAAATCTTCAATCTAATAATTTAATCTCCTAAATTACACCTTTTAAACACGCGCTAAGTTCGTGAAGTAATTCTCCAATTTTCAACTTACTTGACAGCTTCGCGGCTCCTTCTCCTCTTTACATCTACAAAACCTATATAGACTTTATATAGTCGAACTAATTAACATATATCTATCTCGTGTTTTTCCTGAAAGGCTGTGAATTAGTATAAATGCTAGCCCCAAAGTTTCCCAAGTGGATTAGTTAGAATATCTCGCGAATAGCCCCGTCACAAAGTAAGTAACCCGTTTTTAAGTAGCATGCCCCCGATTACAGGTGAAATGTCCCGTTCTCAGAAAGAGATAAGCCCCGTGTAACAATCTCTCGAAACATCAGAAAATTCAATGGTAGTGTACAGCAGCACGGCAAATACACCTCTTACGTACACGAGTAGCGCTCTGGCTAATTTTAGCAGTTAAGCAAATGTTATGATTTCTAACAAGAGTTTCATTTTTAATTGAAATAGGCACTCAATGTTGTTATGCAAAATGTACCCCATTTGAAAAAATATCCTACCAAGTAAATTATTTCCAGAACCTCATTTCCGTTCTTAACATCAGTAAAAAAAAAATTGAAAAAATATATGTTTGAATATGCATTCCATTATTTCAAAATAATAATGCTTACGTTTTCAGAATAAAAAATAAATGTGTTCTGTCTCTAACCATGTAAATTTAATAAAGTGTAATGCTAAAAATAGAATTTCTTTTTAAAAAATTTACTTCTGCTTTTTTACATTGTTTTCTAAGTGTATTTAACAAAAGCTATTTCTAGACCAGCGACACTCAACCTGCGTCCCACCGGACCTTTTTGAGTAGCGCGGTCATGACAAGCTGGTGCGAATTGCGAGATAAATTTTTCTTTTTGTAATTGTAACGGTTAATAATAACAAATAACTGTAGAGTAGCGAGCATTTTATGGGTGCCATTAATTTTTAATTAACCCTCATGTCTTCCAAGTGAAAAATATCTAAGGAATAGATGTTGTTTCAATACGGCTGAGATTTTGATTATTCCTCAGAGAAAAACGAACATGGATCAACAACATGTTGGATTTGTTTTGTAAATGTTGTCGTGACTCTCTCACTCTCTCTCTCTCTCTCTCTCAAAGCCACCCCTCAGACTACCATCTCCCCGTCTATCTGCCAATACGACTGGATGTGTAGGTGAACTTAAAGGATCAAAAGGATAATTGCAAATCAATATATTTATTGATTCAAGTTAACACCAATGGATATAAATACACAATTCAAATTCAAGAGAAACAAAATAAAGTGGAGTACGAAAAGGGGAATTACTATTAGCGGAATAACAGAATCGTAACTGAATCTATGAAAGCTTAAACACGCACAATTACAGCTACGCCACGTACGAATATTCACAATATTAAGTTAAATCACTGACCTTATTTTTTATCATCGGCTGTTCCGTCGTGATTATATCTGCCTTGTTGGCTGGTTAGGAGAATGGTGAAGGATCCACACTCTGTAACACGGATTTTTACACAAGCTTCAATCTACTTCTCCTAGCGTAGCTCCACACGTAATTGCTATCTACGAATGTCAACAACTGCGTGCTGACCTACCGATCTGTACTTCACTTAACTTCACTCTTCTAACTCTTCACTTTACTTAACCGCTTTAACTCGCGAAACCCGAACTTATATAATATATCTTATTTGCATAAATCACGCTTGGCTCCCGGTGGAAATTGGTTGAAATAAATAAATTATTTTCAAGAAAATAAAGAAGGTTAGTGGAAGACTGTATAGATCCGTCACAATGCTATATTTAAAAAATATAATTTCGCTCGTTACTATAACATTTAACATAAAATTTTCAATAGTTCTTTTTCTTGGCGATCTCTTTCAAGACAAAATAGGCTCTCTTGAAAAAATCTTTGCAACTGCAGCAACAAGTTTTGCGGGTGTTAATGTCACAAAATGCAGAGGTAACAAAAGAATCCTATAAAATTTGTTACATACGTATATTGAGAAACATATGAATTAATGCAGAAATTGTCAGAGTGTTTCTTAAATGCTTCTGATGTACTCTTTGATAAATTCAGTTATTTTTTTTATGTGTAACATCTTTCCTCTCGGTTGCTGGAGATTTGTTGGAGTGATTTCGTGAAAAGGGACGGAAATGTGTAACAGGAAGTTGAGGAAGAGCACTCTATTTAATTTGACCAGTCAGCGCGCTTGGTGGTGTCTCTTCGCTACCCTCGCAGTGAAGTTCTGTTTTTTCTCCTTCATTCGGGAGGAGCTCCCCCCCCCTGCGTCTAGACCATGGGATGTTTGTTTTTGTTTTGTTTTCTCACTTTAGGATCAGAGAAGAAGCTAAGTTCTTTAGCTGGAGCTTGCAAAGATATATCAACGTGGGGTCCAACTCTAGTAGCCATCAAGCCACCAGCCTTTTTTACATTGTTAAATTAGCATTTCAAAAGATTCTAATTCAAAAACTCGCTTTCGTTTGTGCTTGACTCTAAATCCACTTCGCACATACCAGCATGTCTTATCAGACTTCACTCAGGATAAATTTGCTTTCCTTACGCTGAATTGTCAAAGTCTGAGGGCTCACCAAACAGATTTCGACGTTATTTCACAAAATTGTACGTTACTCATGTTGGCGGAGACGTGGTTAGATAATGACGAACGTATTTCGATACCTAATTTCGATTGCTGAGTACAATTTAAGCGACCGGGCCACAGAGCAGATGGTGTTGCGATCTATTGCATACAGAACAACTCACATGTTGTGGCTCCCATATGGATATCACTTATCGTCAAACAAGTGGACTGGGTATTGTTAGTCAAGATATTGGGGACATATTTGCGGAGAATGTTTAGTTGAAAAGGGACAAACAGTAATTTTGGTAGTCGTATACATTTCTCCGAATCAAACGGTTCAAAAATTTAAAGATTTCCTGCATTTTTTACTTTTACCATAAACCAAAGGTTGTTCTGCTTTTTTTTTATTATTTATTTATTTTTTTTTAAAAAAAACTATCACTCGCTTTCCATGATTTTGAGTGGTGATTTAAAAATTAACTTCAGTTTACTAGAACCGAGCCACTCATAGTTTTTTTTGAATGGTGAATTCAAGCTCAAAATGAACACAAATCGAAATGTTTCGACAAATAACAGTGGTACTGTTACTGACAATATTTTTCAACGGTTTTTAAATACTTTGAAATCACAAGTATGTATATATGTCATATTTTAGTTTTCATAAATTATCATTACTGCTTTTCCCCAAATTGAACAAGAGTAATTATTGTTGATAAAAATTGCATCACTCCTTGTGTTAATTAAATAAAATTTTCATTAAAGGTATAATTATTCCATAGAAAATTATTTCCAATCCTACCCGATTAATCTTTTTCAGGATTTAAGTTGCTATTGCGAATTTACCACGATAACATGTCAGATGTTACACTTCGTATGTGACTACTGTCGTTTCTTTTCTTTCTTTTTTTTTAGTAAACTGAAAAAGATTTGAATAAATTTGAAACCAAAATGCGCCACTGATTTCAGCCTAGATTTCAGTAATAATATTTACTCTACCCTCCTGCACTTAATAAATAATTATGTAAAATAAAATAACCGAGGCTTTGTCAAAACAAAAAACAAAAAAACTAATCAAACTACAGGGCAGTTTTCTTTTTATGACAGTAGATTGTAAACAAGAACCTAGAGATCATTAACGGAAGGAAATAGAAATTACCTCAAAACTGCGTAAAACCTATTTTTTAGGAGTTGAGTTTTATAGAGTTTAATAAAAATTTTAAATAAAATCCAAAATTATGATTTTTTTATTTTGATCAATTTTTCGTCTTTTAAATGCGTCTAATCTTATATAGTACCCCACCCCCTATTAATTCTCGTGTTGCGGCCCGTATGAACTAGCTGTCATATGAATGTGGCCCGGCGGAAAAAAAAGTTTGAGTTCCCCTGTTCCAGACGATCAACGCTTAAAGAATCTGCACTTGTCAAGAAAATAGACGATTCCTGTTCAATTTCCTTGGTTGTAATACATGGAGAGACGCCAGTGGCGTAAAATACAACTCCGCATCGCAGGGGCCCTCAGCCAGACTGACTTAATGTACGCAATCTTTTGTAAGATCCGGCTAGGGTTTGCAATCCCATGTCATATTTTCAACCCAGGGATTTAGCTATTACAATATCCAAATCCCGGGATTGGTCCCAGGATTAGGATTGGACAATTTATTAAAAATACTTACATATTAGCATAGTTGAAATTGCATAATAAAATTGAAAATATAATTAAAAATTGATTTAACGCCTTCAGGATGAACGTCGCACCCGTGCGCCGGCACGAAACACCGCCAGGAGACGAGTGTCGCATCCCTGCGCCAGCATGTTTCTTCCTCACTGGCCTAGCGACTCACTGGTGCGCCAGGGATCTGAAACGTTTTTTAAGCTCAGTTTTTTGGCAATAGATGGCATTCTATGTCCATAAGATTTGAGATACATGGAGATCTAGTCGAAATGAGAGAAATATATATTACTCACTTACCCGTGGTTTTGGTTTTATAACCATAAGAGGAAAGGAGTGTTTCCGAATTTAGTGCTTTACGACTGCTTATGAAATGACCATGTGGTTTTTGTTTACAGTGAAGATGACAGATTTATTTTCGCTAAAACATTTGATTTGGGTTTTAAGTCTAGTTGTTTTTTTTTTATGGATAATTAGATCTGGTTGACAAAGGTTGTCTTTTTATTTTCTTACTTTTTTTACAAGGTCGACTTTTACAAATGCTTACAATAAAATGTTTGAAAACTTGTACTTAAACAAAAAATGGCTGAAGTAAATAAAGCATATTAATACGAAATATATGAAGCATATGCTGTTCGTATAATATACTGAACAATATTGAACAAAGCGTTTATATTTCGGTATTTTTATGGATTTAGGTTTAACTACAAAAAACCCTCCAGCCTGTGAGTGACACTCGTGATAGAAACCTTCGGCCCTGGCGGTACGCACGCGTTTGCGTGCTTCGTCGCGAAAGGTTTAATACTATTTTAATGAAACAAATAAAAAAATTGATTCATCATAAAATAAACAAATAAAAATAGTACATAATGAAATTTTTTTTAAAAAAAGCATTTCTTCATTTCTTGTGTTTTGTAAATAAACTTATAAAAACACAGCTCCTCCAGCGTTTCATCCTTGAAACGGATTCTTATTTTTATTACAAATTATCCTGCCGAAGAAAATGCAGGCTCGGATTCTTTACTAGTAAGTAATAAATAGGAGTATGTTCCGTCAGGTATATGGTCACCACGTCTTCCCCCATTTTCAATAATGAACATTTCTTCTGGTGTTTCTTCAAATCCCGGGATTTAATATTAGCGTAAATTATGTTTTGAAATTTTTTTTTCTCATAAAAATTTATATAGAGAGCTTCCACTTCCGAAACGAGACATTGCGCGACATTCACTGCTATTGCCCAGTAATAAAATAATGTGACTCATTTGTTTAATGTATTTATAATAATGTTTTTTCTTTTCTGAATCAATCAATAAGGAATCATTTTTCTGAATTATCAATTTAAGCTGATATAAAAGTTGTGTTTTTTTTAGATCTCTCTCTATCTTTTTTATATATCTAGAAATAAATTGAGAGTAATATTATTTTGTTATTATAAGTAAATTCTTATTAGCTGTTATTGCTGTTTGGAGCATCGAAAAGGTATTTCTTCAAAATTCTTTCTGAATATTTAAAGTTTGTGAATTAACTCATTTATAGGTGAGTTATTCAATGTGTTCTTTTTTTTTTTAATGTACAGAGAGATAAATTTAGTAATATTATTTTGTTATCATTATAAATATATTTTCAAATTAGATTGCATGTATTAATATTTAAATGTCGTTACAAATATTTCGAAAAAATATTTTTGGAGGAAGCTAAAAAACAGAATTTTATTGGACTGTGAAATATACAATGTATTTATTATTATTATTTAAAAAATTGAAGTCAGTTTTTTGAGTATTTTTATTAGAGTTAATTTTAGTGTTATTATGATTAATTTCTAGTATTATATGTTAATAAGATTTTTTTAAAAAAGGAAAGTATATATATATTTTTTCTATGGGAGTTGCTTAAGTAGCAAAATTTTTGAAATTAAAATTTATGTAAATCCCGTCTGTCATTTGTACGTGCTGTGTATAGGTATATGTGTGAGCTTGTTGGAAAAAAGGTTCAGTTCAGAGACTTCATAATTTTAATTTTGAAAAATCTACTTTCTTAGAATGTCTTACCATGCAGTTATTAATTCGAAATATAATAAACATAAAAAATAGTGTTTCAATGAAAATAAAAAATAGGGGCTTTTTATTCTGCTTTAAATTTACAATAAGGTTTTGGGAAATCTCAAACATATCGATTTTTAATTCGAATGGGTCATTATTGTGTATTATTTTTAGTGAATTCATTATATACAATTTTTTATTTGTTTTTCATAATGAATTAAGTTTTCTTTTGATTTGTTTCAATAAATAATAATATTAAACCAATTTTTTAATTATGTTTTCAGTTTTATTATGTAATTTCAACCATGCTAATGTGCAAGTATTTTTCATAAAATGTTCAGTTCTAATCCCGGGATTGAAAATATATAGCACGGGATTGCAAACCCTATATTTTACCTCTAGTGTATTTTTTAAAGGAATAAAACGGAAGGGAAAAAAAACCTTAAAAAAAAAAGCTACCAGTGCCAATTTTTTCTCAATTATATATAAAAGAATTTTCTTAGAAATTCAGTGCACTCGTAAGTGAACTCATCCTGAGAGGTTTCTTTTCTTCGAATGGAACATATTCTGCGTGTGTCATTGAAGTGATTAATCATTTTGTTACTTCTCTAAATATATATATATATACATTCGCCAAGACTCATTCGTTCATCCATTTAAATTTATTTCATGTATTCTTACTTTTCCTAGAGCCGTTAGTTTGAGAGAATAATCAAAATTTTAACAAGATACAAGGAAAACTTTTCACAGATAGAAAATAAATAGCTCTTTTTTTGCTGTTGTTTTGTTCAAATATGCGTCATCTGTCAAAGTTCTGTCGCCAAATCGAAGATAAATCATTGTTCACAGGAAGTCAACTAGCTAAACAATACGACGCATGCGCAACTAGGTGAAAAAAAACAACACAGGATTAGTACACAGCAAGTTAAGAGACAGCTGATGTAATGGCAGGAGTGCGATGTTAGGAAATATCCTTTTTAACCTGTATAATCTGTTCCTTTTTTTAGCTATTTCTGACTCCAAAAAGAACAATTTTACCTTTTCTTCTGTTCAACATGAATCTCCTGGAACCCACAGATGAAGCTTCGGGGGAAGTTTTATTCGTCAATTTCAATCAAGATTGCACGTAAGTCAAAACAAGTATGGCAGATAGATTATTTACTAACAATCCATTTCGTAATGCTACCACTTGTGATTGCTCTATTTACTTCGTTTTTTTTTCATAACGCAGTTTCGTATTTTCATAAGTTTAAATTTTCGAAGTTTTAGTTCAATTGCTACAGTATAAATCTAATTGTATTATATTTACTCAATACAATAAAGTTATCTATTCATGTTGTGTTGGGAATATTTTTTGTTAATTTTTTTTTTTATTTTAATAATTGTTGCAAAAATTTTAGAATTCATGTTTTATATTCAAATAAAATTTCTGAAGTGTTAAAAAGTTTTTTCAGTTAATGTAAAAAGAAATAAAATAGTCAACAAATTTTCGTTCTGCTCGCATAGCATAAATTAAACAAAAAAAATTAAGTTATTACTAACCGTTTTAATTATTCATCAAAAGCATGAGGAAATATTCAATTTCCCTTAAATATTACTTTCCTACGCGGATTTAAGTACTTTATGTGTGTTTGGGTGTGTTACAACCTTGAAATAGCTGGATAGACAGGATCTGACAAGTAGTAAAGGAAGTTTCTATCTTTCCCTCACATTTAGAGGGTGTTGGAGTATCTATTGTTATTTTATTACCCCCTTCCCCAGTAAAAATGCTAATTTTTATCATGTTTAATTCCTTGCAGTTGCTCACATTAATTTCTAATCAAGTTTAGAAACACATCCTATTGTTTTATTAGCATTATTGAAAAAATATTTTTATTTTCTATAATATTTTGTACACTTAGTATTTTACTTCCATATAAATAAACTTAACTTTAAACTTAAGTAAATTTACTTGTAAAATAGACAATAGTAATTTATTGAATGCTTTAAAATATCTATGAAAGTTAAATCTTTTTAGATTGTAATCAATATATGATTTTAAAAGGATTCATTATTTTGAAAACCAAGTATAACTTCTAATTCATTTCTTCTTTTGTACACTTTAAATTGTAAAAATATATAAATGCAAAAAATAACATAAAATATGCATAAACATATAAATATAATCATTTATTTTGACACATATTACATGCATAGTTTTTTATTAATTGAATTCTTGAACAAAAACTAATTTTAGGAGCATCTATGTTAAGAGATCATAGATAAATATAATAAATAGTAATTTCACTTTTTTTTAGGTAATTTTAAAACTATCTTATTTTTTTCCTTCATTGTTCATTTTAGAAATGCTATTCTTTCGATTACAGCAGTTTCCTTTTATTTTAGCAATAATTATTATCATTTGTAACTAGATAGTTGTTCTGTCAAAAAGTTGATCTTAACATTGTTTATGTGAATTATGATTGATAAGAAATTAATGTGATTGATTCATTGTCATTGATTTCATGTGTACTCACAATTTTTGATTATGCATAAAATGAATGAAAAGTGATGAAAAATCTAATTCTTGTTAAAGTTTAGTTATGAAGAAGAGGACTATGTTAACTATTAAAACTACACTTTTTAGGAACCAGTAAATTTATACCCGATGAAGAGCTTGGAAGCAAATCAGAACCAATTTACACTTTTTATTTGCAAAAAAATTTAATGGTCTATTGAAGAGATTTGAAAATAAAAATATTTTAATTTACTGATTCATTATTAACAACATTATTTTCAGAGAGAAATTGAAGGGATATGTTCATTTCTCCTTGACTTGAAGGAAATTAGAGCTTTATGTTGTCATTTTATTATGTATCTGGAAGTTCTGCTTCTAATCACTCAAAACTTCTCAAGACATTTTTAAAATTAGGATTGAAAAATGTGTAGTTTTGTGAAGTTTCATAAAAAATTTTATTTGGGGACAAATTTTTAAATATCATTTAAAAGTTATTAACATTGTTCAAAAAAAATTTTTTTTTAAGTTTAATTTGATAAATGATAATTTTTGAAAAAGTTATCTGCATCATGAAATCATTTCAAATTTAAACTTAAATTAATTAAAAAAATTTTGGGAGAAACTGAAAAGTTTAGAAATTTTTTCTACATGTTTTTGAAGAAAATAAAATATTCTTTTTTCGATTAGTCAGGTAAGAACAATCATTATTTCATGATATTCTATGTGAAACACATGTTCTGTGTTTTTATTAATTTATATTAGGTAAGTATGAGAGTCATTATTCCACATTTATAAAAATTCTTTAAACATCTAAACAATACTTCTGTACTCAAGAGAAAGAGAATACTTTCTCTGTCCTTTTTATTTAATATTTTGATAATAGTTATTTCTTAAGTTGTTTCTAAAAGTACTCCATACATTTTGTTGACAAATGATTTAAATGTATGTTTTCAGTTAGAAACAGAAAGGAAGTCTGCCTGATTTCCATGTGGCTTAGAATAAATAAGTGTTGGTGGAAACTTGGGAAAGAGAAATATAAAAGTTATTGTAAATGTGTTATATCACAGTTGTGCTATAAAATGAGGAAGATAATGTATTTACTCTTGCCTACAGAAATACTGTGATGTAAGAAAAGCAAATATGCATATAAATAAATTGGGAGTTCTTCCATGTTAAACAAGACTGAAGCATGTACTCAATGGAAAGAATTTGTGAAAAAATAAATAGTCATATATATTTATCATTTAGTGAACTTTCACCCTATAAAATAACCCATAGAAAATTTATAAGATAATGTGATTTTCATTATGTGGAACTATACATTTTATTAGATTATTTTCTTAGACTGAGAGACATTCTAAAATCTTAATATTTTAATTTAAAAGTAGATTGCTAATTGCAATTTTAATTTTTAAGTATATTTTTCATAAAAAAAATATTAAGTTGTTATCAATACTTTTTTTTTGTTGATGCATGATGAACAACTTCCTGAAGATCAATGTAACTTGTGATCTTTGTTATCTTAGGCATTTTTGAATTTATATATTTATTTGTGCATATGTTTCTAAAAGGATTATTTTTCTTCTCCTTTATCCTTAAGAGATGCTTACCATGTAAATCAGTGAAGAAAAGTTGCTTTTCTCAGATTTGGAAAAAGTATTTTTACAAGTAAATCTGATTATGTGAACCAGTTTTGACATCTTTAGAAAATGTGTATTTAAATTATATTGCACAAATTAATCCATGATGAGAAAATTCATCTAACACAGAGTATGTATAATATGGAATTAAGCTGTAATGAAGTGACTATTTTTATATTTCATTACTTACATACATTTGCTTATTTAAATTGACATGGTTGTACATGAAGGGGGGAAAAAGCAATTTCTTATTTTAATTTGCTGTTGGAGAATGACACACATCAAAAAACTTTTTGCAATATGTAATGTAAATTGGGGAGTAGAACACCAATAAAGGTCTTTTTAAATATTATTTCAATAACAATGTGCACAACTTCATATAAGAATACATTTTGAAGATGTGGATACACATCTTGGAAGTGTTTCATGTTTAGACAGCATCAAGTTTATGCCATCACTTTACTGTCAGTATCTTTGATCAGGCAAAAATATTGCACCACTGATTGCATTGACTAAAACAATACCTGATTTCATAATTGTTTCAGTTAGTGATTTGTTAAAGTCAACAATACTTTTATGAAAAAGTAATTCATAAAGTTCATTAAAATATATTTAAATATCAATATGTTTGAAATATTCTGAGATTATGTCAGAATAATACTTATGAAAGAACTTTATGAATTACTTTATTTTTTATTAAAAGTGCAATTCTGACTGCAAATTGTCTGTTCTGTTTAAAAACTCATGATTAATATATTCATCATAACACAAAATTGTGCACACTTCATGATGAGTATATTCCTCATAAACAATTAACTGGGTGATGAAACTTGATAAGAATTTGTGATGTGTGTATTGATTTTTATGAAAAGACATTTTATTGACAATAAGAATTCTCTGACTTTTTTTAAATACTTGATTTATATTTTCTTTATTGAATGAATCAAAATTCTGCAAAAGCTGTTTAAAATAAATATTCCATATTAGCTTTTTGCAAGAAATTCAGCTAATCTTATAATCATTTTATTTTTCACATTTGCTGTAAAAAATTTTGATTTTCACTTATTTATTTCTGTTTGTGTATGTATTTACTAATGTTACAAGTGTATTTTTTGTATAGTTTTATAAATTTGTAATATTTTTACAGTTTATGTTCATAAAAAGTAAGGTTTTTTTTTAATATGCCATTATAGATCATTGGCAGTTGGAACCAAGAAGGGTTTTAAGCTTTATTCCTTCAATAACTTGGATGAACTGGAAGTTATTCACCACAATGGTAAAATTTTTAAAACAATTTTCTAATCGGTTACCATATATAGATTATACTATATTATTTTATTTCAACTAATGAATTATATTTTTTGCATTTAAGTTGTTTCTGAATGTAATAATTCAAAATTTTCTTGATCTCTATTTTTAGCAAATTAAATTTATTAAAAACATATTTGAAAATTTACATCACAGTAATATATATGTTGAATTAATGCATATACAATAAATAAATAAATGATCATGCTTGAATGATGAGAACTGAAAATTATGACATTGTTCTTATATTCAAAGGAGAATCTTGAGTTTTGAAATATAGCTTCTTTTGGGTATTCGAAAAATGTCTTGTGGCTGAAAAAGGTGGAAGTTATTACTGGTTCCAACTTCATATTTTGCATAAGGCATTTTTCAGTAATAAAAGGGTTTTTGGGAAGAATTGATGTTAATCTATTGGCGACAAGTCGAAAAATTATAAAAAATGAAGCAATGCTTCTTAGCTTCTCACAAATTGTCATTACTGTATGTCTCATATTTGAATAGTGATATAGTGTTGTGCAAGAGTTAAAACATCTCTTGTTCAAAACTTGTTACTCTGCACTCTATTTAACACAATACCCTTTTGCAGTGATGGTTCAACCCCTTATGATAGAAACTGAGAAATATTATTCCATTTGTAAAAAGACATTATCATCATCTTGAAATTTAAAAAATACTTAGGATGAGATCCAGGAAAATTGATAAACAAGGATAAAGACTGCTTTTTTTAAAAAAAAAAAATCTTGAATCATTTAAGATTTATTTTTGTGACTTTCCCAAGAATCTTTGATCTTATTGTATTGGGGTGTTTGTGATGTATTAAGAGAAAAACGTAAGCTGTTACTGTAGACAACACTTCTGGATATTTTTCTATTTTAGTCACAAAAAAAATCTATTTTCACTGTATAGTTGATACCTTTATGGACTCTTCTTGCATGCTCAGAAAATTGTGTTGTGAACCCCTTCCGGTACGATGAAAAACTGTGCATGAAATAACTATTTAATTTTTATTTAAAGAAAACTTGTTTCATTTTATATAATTCGAACATATTCTTATTAAATATATATATAATTTTTTAAAAATATCAAAAACAATAAAATTAAGCGAAAATCAAAGATAAGCCTTATTAATGTATATGTTAATAGTCTTCAAGAGTGTGGCACTTTTGAGAACATTCTCATAGGTTCAAAGGCATCCTACATTGTTTAGACTGCAGGAAGTCTCACTTCTACTTTTTTTTCTTGTAATAAATGCTGCACGTTTAAGTTAGGTATCTTTTATTTTGAGGTGAAGGAATGTATTCTGGAAAATTTCCGTATCTTTTAATGGGTGTCGCTATATGAAGGACGCCTGGTAGTGTAACCTCTTGTAGGATTTTCTCTGCTATGTCCATTTGAAAGCTCCCAATTAAGATTTTGTTGGTATTATAGATTTTTTTTTTATATAACATATGAATTTTAGAGTGCAATGTCAAATGTGTAAAAAAAAAATTTTTTTTTATATCCTTTCATATATTTTTGCATAACTGGAAAACACACCAACTGTTGATTCTTTTTATCAACACCTCTAATTCTATCATTGTACTAAATCACACAACCTGGTTTTAAAACATTTTCTTCTTTATCTTTCTGCTTTCTCATTTTTTCTGTATCCACATTGTCAACATTACAATGCTTACTGACAATTAGTGTTAATGATATTTAGATTTTTCTTAAGTGTTGTCAGTCTCAAAACCTATGTCTACAAGTTTTAGGAATGTTTTTCTAAGACCTTTAATTTGCTGATGCAAGTATTTTTTATTCCCTTGGGCTTTTTTATTTGCTGAAGAGTCTTGCTATATAGATACTTCATACATATAGTTATAGTGATTATAAAAGTTAAAACAGATTTTGGACTGAGAGTGTTAGTTACTTTTCTTTAAATATCAAAATTAATATTTTTCATTTTATATGTTTTGTGTTAGGGGGAAGAGGGAGGGAAGGAGATTAGCTACAAAAGTAATTATTAAAAATAATTATCAAGATTTTCAACATTATTCAAACCTTTGTTTCCAATAAGCCAGAAATGTAAATGTTTTGAAATGATTAAAAAATATCAAAAATTGAATATTTTGTAAAAATTTTAAAAATTAATGATGGTTTTGTCAAACTGACTTTTTTTTCATAAACAGTGTAATAATATAGTCTAAAATAATTGTTAATTATTTCTAATATTACTGCCTTTGTTTATTTTTTTTTAAAATAGGATACTCAGTAGCAAAAATACTGTCAATTTGAAGAATGATTACTAATTATTAAGGTTTATTTTTCTTTCAAGAAAACTAGTAGCCTAAATAAGCCTAGTTAATTTTTTTCAAATTTGTATCATGTTACAATTAGAAATTTTGATAATAACAGATACTCATATTTTTAATCAATCTGAATTGTATGCTCTTTTTTTTTTTTTTTTTTTTTTTTTTTTTTTTTTGTATAATTATACTCTATTACTGCATCATTACAATAAAAATAAATTTAGGTAATAAATTAATAAGTGATAATTATATGTTTCATTTTACTATGTTGACCATCATTAAAGCAAAATAGTTTTCCAACTTAGGAGAATCCTTTATGGGCAAGTTTCTAAAGTCATGTTATTTTTTCAGATACAGATGATATCCGCATCATCGAACGGCTTTTTTCATCTAGCCTAGTTGCCCTGGTCACCATTTCCTCTCCTCGCAAGTTGAAAGTTTGTCATTTCAAGAAAGGCACGGAGATCTGTAATTATAGTTATTCCAATACCATTCTGGCAGTGAAGCTCAATAGACAGGTGTGTGATTGCAAAACATCACTCCCTAATCATTCGCAGGGGCTTATTTTTTTGATAAAGAGCAATTTTTGAGAACTTTTCCAAATGCTTATCTTTAAATAAAGATATGGTAAATTTTAAATTAATACATATTAAATTATAGGGTTTTGTGTTTTATTTTTAGATTTTATAAATGTTATTGCTTTAAAATATCTTAGAAAATTATGTTGTTTGTGCATAAGAACCCTGTTATGAAATATAGAAGTTAGAAAGAAACAGAAGTAATTTTCCCCATTTTCTGTTACCAATTGTTTAACTTTGTTTTTAGTTGAAGCACAGGTTAATTTGAATTTATTACTTTAAATGTTGTTGTATTTTGTCTAAAAAAGTAAAAGCTAAGTTATAAAGTATTTTAGAATTGTCATTGAAATTACAAAATATTTCAACTAGATTTATTTAAATATAAATTTCAATCAAAATACATCATAATACTTTCACATTTTTATGGATGGATCAAGTGTGATGCTGACTCTTGAAGAAATCTTATTATTTCAATAGCTATATATTGATTCAAATATATGTTATATTGTTGGTTATATTTGCTGTATTTACTTAGAAATTTAAGGAAGCAAAAATGCTGAACCTGAAATTCTTTGGGAAATCACTGAGACAAATTATTGGAGAAATTTTATTCTGTTTTCAATGTGGAAAGTGGACGGATTGACTAAGGATATTTTTAGAAATATCAATAAACAAATTCTTGTTTATTTAAAGTATTTATTCAGTTTGATTTCTAATACTTATAAAATTGCCTTTTATGATAGATGGGGCTGATTGTAACTTGATTTGATCATGAGTGATAAATTATGGAAGTGGTAACCATTTATTTTCATAAAAAACCATTTGTGATTTAAAAATGACTGACAGAAGTAATTTTTAGAAAATGTGCACTCTCTTAAAGTAACAGACTAACACTATATAAACATATAGTGAGCAAAGAATAACACAGTTCATTAAAAGTGAGTATTGTATGAATTGTAATAATGCAGGGAGGAGTTGAAGTTATCACCTGGAAGGAGTGACTGCAGTAGCTGAATGGTCAAAGTCCCAAACATGTGGTGGCCTTTTTTTTAATTATAGGTTTGAGTTCTGGTGCCACTGAAGACCTGCCATGTAATGGGGCTGATACATGTTGATTGATGTGTCCCTGAGTCCTCATGTTGGCATAGTATGGAAGTTTAAAGAGTGCAGTGCCAGCTCAGGTAGTCGTCCTTGTCATTTGATTGAGACATAGAATCACAAAGTCCATTGTAAAATAGCCCCTACATTGCTTTGGAGTACGATGTTAATTAACAATCTTTTAATCACATCAGAAGGAAGGCAAAAATGGTTGGGATGCAAAATATGTATTGAAATGATGGTTTCTTTAAGAGAAAAAACTAAAATGTTTTCAATGTTAGAATTACCCTCTCCCCTTTTTCACTAATCTATAGCTTGGCAAGGCAGTGGGTAAGTGTGGGGGGGGGGAGCTAGCTCTGTTGTAAATGAGTATTTATGATTCAATTTTGATGAATAAGGTAACTGGTATAAAATTTTTCAGAAAATGTAATGAACTCTGGGCAGAGGGGTTTTATATTCAGTTCTTCATGTAGGGTGTATATTTAAGGAAAGTTCTCGCTATTGTTCAGAGAGTTTTAAATTTAATTTCTGCACATTTTAGCAGTTGTTTGCTAGATGGGCCATGCATATAAAAAAATGGCTTGAGATATTGCTTGTAAATGAGTAATCTATTCAAAAGTGAGAGCTTGAATTTTCCCCCCCAGTTTAGTTTCTGAGGATAAAGTAATTTTTCCAGTAATTTTCTTACACATCGAAGAAATGGCTCATGTACATTGTCTTGAAACATTTTATTTTTGTACTTTCAAGATTGTTTCGGTGTTTTTTTTCAATGTCTCATAAATTAAGAGAATAAATTCTTATAAACTAATTTAAAGTATCCGACATAAAAAATGTATCTTATACAAAATTAACATATTCATTACTTTAACAATAATTTCCTTCTTAGAATTTAAAACAATAAAGTTGATTGGAAATATTCATTTACCAAATAATCGTTACATACGGTTTGCTTAAAAAATCACACTAAATCAAAAATCTAGTTTATTTGAAATCCATCGCAAAAGCGCCAATATAGAGGAGGAAAGGAATAAGAGTAAGGGTATCTGTTTTGTCTTTCAGCATATGCCCCATAAACACTCAAAATCTTAAATTCTGTGGTAGATTAACCACAGTGAATTTTTTTGGCATTTGGAAGTTTTAGCAAATTTTTTCATTGTATTATTTAGGATAGGGCCTCGGAAACAAAAATGTGTACCTTTTTTAAGTATAGTTTTATCTACGAAAAAAAAGGAAATTTTTAAAGTTACAAAAATATTTTATAACTTTTCTAAAGGAATTTTACAATATTCCTTTTCAGCTTAAAAGTAAAAAGAGCCAAGTCTTGAAATTTTACTTTGTTAGAAACCGATTTTCGACACTGATTATGCCATTCACTTTGCATAAACGTATTTTGTAAATGTTTTTTTTAAAGTTTTCATTTTTTTTTTTGAGGGCTTGGTTTTTAAGTTAAAGTTTCCAAATTTCACACATCGATAAAAAGAATGGTAATATTTAAACAAAAAGGTAAAATGAATTCTTGAAAAAAAGAGTATTAACAAGAAAAACACAAAAGCCTTTTTAAAATCCATAATTTTTCAGCAATTTTTTCAACCTTTGGTTAGAACACGGATAGCAACATTTGAAAAATGGAAAAAAGTTTCCTGTGATTATTTTTATAAATTGCAAAGTTATTAAATGTTAAATTTTTGAAAAATCATAAAAAAAAAAAAATTTGTGGTAGTTGGTTTTTTTATGTCTTTTGATTCTGAAAGAGCTAAGTATGATCTTTTACTGTACAAAAGCACATTTGAGAAAAATAATTAGAAAATGATACTGAGCGATTGCAAAATTCTTTTCATAAAAATGTGTACGATTGACTCATTTTAGAAAAAAATCATTAAAAATGCAAAATATTGTTATTTTGTAAAAAAAAAAAAAAGTTGCTGTTACCTGGGGACATAGACAATCTTATCTTATTCTGGAATTTTTTTTTGTCTGATTTATTCAGAAAATAAAATGGCAGTTTTAAAAACAATGAAAAATCTGAAATCCTTCCACTGCTATTTTTGGATGGTTTTGCCCAAAAATTACTTGAGATCTAGCATTATTCAAGATTGATTTACCTCTTAAACCATTTTATCTATAGAAGGCAAACTAGGCAGAAGTCTAAAGTATGATATTATCAGTGAATCTGCTATAAAAACAAGCAAGAAAATGAAACAAAACTCATATATTGTAACCTTATTTTAGTAAATTTTTTTATAATTATGTGAAAGAATTTTTTATGCTTTTCATAAGCTAGTAATTTTTTTATGTAACTAAAATGTTAATTCTGTTAAAGTAATTTAATTATCTTGTATGTTGTTATTGTTGTGTTGTTACTTATGCCACCTGATTGACTATAACAGGGGTGGCCAACCCGTGCCACAATGTGGCACAACGGTGGTTGTTTTAGTGGCACGCGGAGGCTTAATAAAAAAATTTGAAAAGGTAATTAAAAAACAATTTTTTTTAAAATTGAAATATGGTTGACTTAAGCAAAAAAAAAACACCCCTCCAGGTTTGTTTTAAATACACTTAAATTAGTCACAATAGAAATCTATCATGTAGAGAATGCACCTGCATTGCTGTGCGAGTTGGCTTTCCAAAGCTTTTTTGACTCGCGAGAATTTGGAATTTGAGGGAGCATATTTTAAAGTATCTGGAAGAAAACACTGAACTATTCAGTGAGTACTTGCTATTCTAAAATGAAGATTGGCTATGTGATGAAGCTTTTCTTACCGATACTATGGGACATTAAAATAATTAAAATTTGAGATTATGAAGAAAAGTTTATATATTTTTCCTACCTTAATTAGTTTGGGGGCAAACTTTTGCTTTTTTTTGTCTTGATTTTCGAGGAAAAAATTAACATATTTCGTATTAATACAGGTCAAGTGAATAGTACTCCGAGCTGTGATAGATTTAAAAGCTTAGTATCAATTTTTGCAGAATTCTTTCAGAACTAGGTTTGATGATTTTCAAGATGATATAAAAGAAGTAAATCTTTTCCTAAATCCTTTTTGAAGTTATTTTAATTTCTCTACAAAATGTTAATTGTTACCCACCTGAAATCGAAATCATTGTCTACGGCACCATATTATACTGAAAAGCAAATACAAGGAATTACTATAATGAATTTTGAAAATTTGTACTAACAAGCAATTTTTCAAATTTACACGATTCGGTTGTCAGATAATGTTGTAAATTTGAATCGACATACGTTTGTGAACAAATTTTTTCCCATTATGAATGTAACAAAATCAAAGTATTGTTCATAACTAATTGAACTGATTAACAATAAATTCTAAGTTTGTGCTTTGGTCTCATTTATTATATTATTTTTAAATTTCCATTACTTAGATTTGCATTAAAAATGAGCTCTTTGCGTAAAAATTACATAATAAGCTTATAAATAACATTTTTTGCCTTTTAATTTTTTTGAAAAGTTGGAAGTGGCACGCATAATAATTTTTTTATCTGAAAGTGGCACTCTTCCTAGAAAGGTTGGCTACCCCTGGACTATAACATCAGATGAAGGCCTGTGGATTTACCATGGCAAAGGGCTACATATACACCCATAGCTTTGAGCACTATACGTGGCAGTGCGATTTTGGCTCGATTCCACCTCAATTTTGAGGAAGAACACCCTGGGGGTGATCAAGAGCCTCCCACCTCTCTTCCCATTCCACCAACCACATGAGAGGACTTGCGGCTTAACAGCTATTTAGAGTACCCCCATGTGCACTATACATTTACAAACATCCATGCCTTCCCTGGGATTTGAATCCAGGTGCAATGACACAGCAGTCAGTGTCTTTAACCACTGTACCAGATGGGCAGCTATTATCTTGTATTCCTTACTCCACAAATATGGGTAGTGTAAGAAATAGCAAAATGTTATAAATTATTATTTATTTTCTACAAAATGTTTCAAGATCCTTCTAGTGAGTTTTGTACTGAACTGGCCTGTTATTGGTGTGAAATATGTTCTTTAATTACACTGTTTTTTTAAATAAATGCTCCTACTTTAACTATTATTAACAGGATTTGTAAAAACAAAATCAAGGGATCCAACTACCCTTTAGATCAGCGATACTCAACCTGCGGCCCACCAAGCCTTTTTAAGTGGCCCTTTGATGGGAAATGCTTTGACAAGAAATCATATGTATCAATTTTGCCTTTTTACTGTCGATTTCATAAGGCTGTGAATTGATATTCTTTTTTTCTATTTGTAAAATGATTACGGTTAGTGATAACAGAGACAACGGGAGTAGCGACATTTTTAAGGGGGGAACTAATTTTGCACAATCTTTCATACCTTGCAAGCAAAAAATATTCAAAAGATTTGGAGGTTGACTGCAGTTGCATAGTATACACCCCCTGCATTGCAGGGGGCCCTAAACCTGACTGATATCATGTACGTATTTGGGCTTGGGGCCCAAAATCTGATTTTGCAGGGGGGGGGGCTAGTATTCATTACGCGCCACTGGTTGACTGTGCTGTAGTGGAAAACAAACATGGATCAGTACTTGTTTGATTTGTCATGAAATTGCAGTATTTAAATAATACTAATAAACAGGAATCATTCAATGACACTTTTCCTCTTTCAAGAGGTGATAAATAGGCTTTATTGAATATTCTTTGCCACAGCAACCAAATGTTTTATCAGTAGTAATGTCACAGTAGTAACAAAGACATCCTAAGAAGTTTGTTATATTATTGGTATAATCATATGAAACCATTTACTGGTGCAAAAATTGTGAAGGAGTGTTTCTTAAATTCCCTTTTAATTTGGTGTTAGTGACAAAAATAAAAAATAATAATTAAAAAAAGCAAATCAGGAGCTATAATATTTTGATCAATTTTCTATGTTTTAAATTTCCAATGTTATCTTGGTCTTAAAGCATCCCCCCCCCCCATTTAACCTCATGTTGTGGCCTGCTTGAAACAGCTAACATATGTATACTGCCCAGTAGAAAAGAAGGTTGAGTACCCCTGCTTTTGATATATCTTAACCAGTGTACCAATTGCAAGAAGAGCACTTTTTCTCAAAATTTTTGAAAGGCATGAATGAGATAAAACTCATTTATTAAGATGTATTTTAATGTTAAAATTCCATGTAAATTCGCTGCATATAAGCATTGAATGTTATCTCATCATAACCATCAGACTGACAAATTACAGATTTGTTACTCAACTCCTAATCAGGTTAATCCACCAAAAATTGTTACAATATATAGATAAAAAGTTTTTTTTCCTTCTATAAAATATCTGGTTGTCATTCATGTTTCTTCTTAAAGTATGACATTTTTTAGGATTTTTTTTAATAATTTGCTTGTGTTGAGTAAATTTGGTTCATTTTTTAAAATTGGACATTTTCTTTCCTCCTTTTTGTTTTGACTACCTCTGTGAATTATACATTTTCAACAATTCCTAAATTCCATATGGCACAGTTTGTGCTTGATCTGTTTTCATATTAATGTCATTATGTAAAGCATATTCCTTTTCAGCGACTTGTGGTTTGTCTTGTTGAGAGCCTATATATCCACAACATTCGGGACATGAAGGTGTTGCACACCATTCGGGACACACCACCGAATCCAGCAGGTCTCTGTGTTCTCTCCACCTCCAATGAGCACAACTTCCTGGCCTACCCAGGCAGTTCATCTATTGGAGAGGTGCAGATCTTTGATGCCCTCAATTTGGTAAGTGCTTTAGACCAGATTTTTTGGAAGTGAATTAAGTAAGAGTGTAAGAAAGGAATCAATTTTCTTTCCTACAATTAATTCCTTTTTCTTACTGTTATGTTGCTTAATTTGTTAACCATATGATTCTGTGTGAGTGATATCTATATATCTGTGTGTAGCCATCCCTCATATGGAAATTTATGTTTTAATTACAGGACTGCTAGAAACTTGACCTGAGGAATAAGGAGGAGTATTTAGTTCTAAATAAAATTTTAAAATGAGAATTTTTGTTATGTTATAAATTTAAAAAGTAGCATTTATTTTATGTTAAAACCATGACTTCTTGGGATCTAATTGTGTGTTTGTATAACATATACCGTAAAATCCAGTATATAATGTGCACTTTCAACACAAAAAATATGATCAAAGTTTATGTGTACATGTTATATGCCGGATATAAAAATAATAGCCTCAAAAATAAAAATTTTAAAAAAAGTATGAGCATAGAAAAAAAACTAGATTTCTGTATAGATTATGAAACTGTTTATTTTTTAAAAAATGACATACCTAATGAATTTTAAAGGTTGTTCTAGAAATACACTATATTTTTTTCAAAGGCCTGGGATAATATCTTGAATAAATGACTTAAAAACATAAAAGCATTGCACACATACATTTCAGGTTCCTTCATAAAAAAGAGGTGCCTGCTATACAGTGAATATACAAAAAAAGTTTTAAAATGTATCCTGAAAGTATGGGTGCGTATTATACGCTAGATTTTTATGGTATATAACATCTGGTCTGCTTTCGAGCTCATTTTAATAGTAAAATTATTTAAATTGCAATGCTTTTCCTAAAAATGCAACCACATTTATCATTATTCTTTCATGTAATCAAAACTTATGAAGACATTTATCTGTCCTTTGTATTGTGATGAAGGAATATTGAAATTATTTAACCATTTGAATTAATTATTGAATTGTTTTTCAAATTGTCAGTGCTTAATTTTATGCTATGGGTCATAGTATTGACGATTCTTACATTTTATATTGTTTGATGGCACTCTATGTTTTACCCCCCCCCCCCAAATTTAATTACAATTCATTTAAATATATCTTTCTTTTTAAACAAATAATCATGATTTCTTCCTACTGCTTTTTTTTCCTTCAGAGATAGAGTGGACAGGATACTTATTCAGTTTAGTGCCTTTAAAGTACTGTTTTTTAAATGGATTTATTTTCATTGGCTGAAACCATTAAAAGTAAATTAAGAAAAATATTCTTCTTTTCACTTTCATAGCAAGCTAAATCCATGATTCCAGCTCATGACAATCCTCTGGCAGCAATGGCTTTTGACCCTAGTGGTACCAAATTAGCCACAGCTTCAGAGAAGGTGAGTGCTTCAGAAAAATTATTTCATTTAATCTTTTCATTATCTGTCATTTTTTTTACCACTTTTAAAACTTGATAACTCCTATGTACAATTAC
Organism: Trichonephila clavata; assembly: GCA_019973975.1. Classification (NCBI taxonomy): domain Eukaryota; kingdom Metazoa; phylum Arthropoda; class Arachnida; order Araneae; family Nephilidae; genus Trichonephila; species Trichonephila clavata. The sequence continues at coordinate 48,972 of BMAO01005306.1, forward strand.
AATTGTGAGTATGTAAAAAGGTTTGTGTAATTTAAAAAATATATTATAGATTTTATTTTACTATTTTGTTGTATATAGCTTTCTAAGAATCAACAATTGCTTATTTTTCAAAATATTTTGATTTTCTTACATAACTACATTATTTATGTAAAACAAATGAATTAATTCTTAAAATTTTATTACATAAATGAATGTCAAATTAGTATAAAGGTATTTTTATAATTGCTGATATGTAATGACAATAAAGAGATTAAAGAAAATATTTGAATGATCCCGGAATCAGTTAAAAAAATTAAAATGTATGATTTTGAAGAGTGTTCCCAATTTTCTTTTGTTTTGTCATTAACTTTTATCAGCAGGTGTAAAGTTTTCGACAAAACTTATTTTTTAGGGTACAGTGATTCGAGTGTTTAATGTTGTAGATGGGACCAAGCTGTATGAATTTCGACGGGGTGTGAAAAGGTATTTATTTAGTTGTTTCCATTTTATGTAGTAGTTAAGATTTTTAATTGATATCAAGTCAAAATTGCTGCCAAATTGTTTGTTGCCCTTGAGAATGCAATGCGTAAGAATATTTAGAATCCTGATTAATTTTTTGATGTATTAGATAAACATTATAAAATTGTCATAAATAACATATATTTTTACTGAGAAAAGTGTAAGAAAGTTTTCTTATTCCCTGCTTTTCAAGAATCTTATAATTTTATCCTTTTAAACAAAAATTATTTAAAAAAGTTGCTGAATGTTAAATTTATGGAGTTTGTAGAAAAGGTATTCTTTAAAGTTCTAGGTAGAAGATTTTTGGTCATTGCCAACTGTTAAATTAATACTTTAAATAGATATTTCAACAATTTAGTCCTAGAAAATCAAAAGAACCTGTTTTCATCACAATTAAAGAAGGTTGTAAAAAATCGTCTTGTGAAACTTGTTGAAATAAATTCACTGCATTTATAAATCTTACAGTAATTTTGTTACTTAAAATGCTCTGTGGTATGGTTTCACTTAACATATTGATAGGCATGCAAAATATTGTATCATGTTTTTATTAGTATTGTTATTAAAACTAATCATTACTTGTAATTGAATTATTTCAGTAACAAATAAATAATTCACGAAGGAAATAATTGATAAGTTTACTTTGATTAAAAGGTAGAAGGCTTATGTATATACAAGGAAAAGTAATGTTGTAGGGAATTTATTGGTTAAAAATAATAAATTAATTTATTTTTCATAAAGTAATAATAATAAACTGCAGAAGCAAGAAAATTTTTATACTTATTGAATATAGATATGGGCTGGAATGAGTAACTTTTGAAAAGAGTATCAAGGTTTTTTTTATAAGAAGTTATCTTAGTTTGCAAGTCTGAATAGGTTTTTCATAATCTGTTTGAGTCTGTCTAATCAGGTGTATTACAATTAACCAATCGGTAAAGAATTTCTGTCTTATACTTTGTTAGTAAGGCATGAATATGGGAAGTAAAAGTGATTGCTTAAATGCCAATTTTTTTCACCAGATAATTTATCAAAAACTATAAGACATGTTGGCTGCAACAGGTGTTTTATTTTTAATCAGGTAGAAATCAGCATTTAAGACAATAACAGATGTATTTAAAGTTTAAAACATGCAGTGATATTTTTTAATACTAGATGAGAACCATAACCCATATTATCAACATGAACACTTGACATTCTTTGTTTCTGATTTATGTACTTTAGTGTTACATGAAACAGCTAAGTAATGCTTCAATACATGACAAGAAATCTCTTGTGATTTTTCTGAGTGCTATTTTTTTTCTGTGTAATTCTGTTCTCTCTAACTAGTTATAAATAAGTAATATCCCATTCACATGATATTTTATTTTTTATTACAGATGTGTCCGGATCTATTCATTGTCATTCAGTGAAGACTCAAAATTCCTGAGTGCTTCCAGTAATACTGAGACAGTGCATATTTTTCGATTAGATGAACTCAAGGACATGTGAGTGCTATGCATTTTATTTATTTTTCTTTTAATCCATCAAAAGTTGCATGCATCTTTTAAGGAGTTTTTTAGTACTGTTTTCATAAATTTTCTTCTCCCTTAAATTTCTTTAACCCCTTCCTTCTTGCACTCATTAAAATGATGGTGAAGTTTCATTCTCTATTCCTTGTGCCCATGACATTTCTGGGATGGAATGTTCAAAAGTAACTTGCCAAAGATTTAAATTATATATTATGCCCAGAATCATGCTTATTTCTCATTGTATACTCCACATAACAGTACCAGATAATTTGTAATACCTTTAGAAATAGTTTATTTTAAACTAGTTATCAGCACTATTCAAACAAATGTATATGCTACATGTTTTTTGTTGAGTTAGTTACTTAGGTAGTCTGTGTGTCAGGGGTACTCAACCTTTTTTCCTGCTGGGTGGCATACTTATGTCAGCCATTTCACGTGGGCCGCTTACATATGCTAGCTATTTCACGCTGGCTGCAACATGAGGTTAAAAGGAGGGGGGGGGAGGCTTTAAGACCAAGATAACATTGGGAATTTAAAATATAGAAAATTGATCAAAATGTTATAACTCCTGATTTGCTTTTTTTTAATTATTATTTTTTATTTTTGTAACTAACACTAAACTAAAAGAGAATTTAAGAAACAGTCCTTCACAATTTTTGCATCAGTAAACGGTTTCATATGATAACCAAAAAAACAACAAACTTCTTAGGATGTATTTGTTACTACTGTGGCATTACCATTGACTAAACACTTTGTTGCTGTTGCAAAGAATGTTCAACAAAGCCTATTTATCACCTCTTGAAAGAATGATTCCTGTTTATTGGTATTTTTTACGTGCAGCACTTTTGTGACAAGTCATACAAGTACTGATCCATGTTTGTTTTTCACTACAAAACAATCAATCTCCAAATTGTTTGAATATTTTTAGCTTGTGAGGTATGAAAGATTGTTCAAAATTAGTTCCATCCATAAAATTGTCGCTACTCCACTGTTGCCTGCTATCGCTAACCATAAATGTTTGATTCTTACACCTATCCAAATCCCAAGTTGCTCCAATTTCATCAGTGTTGGAGCACCTTAATGAATTGTTTCAAAGAGCTGTAACTCCTGAACATGATATTGTAATTGGGGAACCCTCATGCTCTTCAAAGGTTGTTTAGAAGGGTTACAGTATATGCTTAAAAAGAGATTTAATTTTAGAGTAAAATCTTATTTATTATGTTAATCAATTACAGGGGATATATGGTCACAATTTATCTATATCTGGAAAGGCACAGTTTTTAATCAGAAACATGAAGATCTGCCCCAATCAATTAAAATCATGAAGTCACATCAAACCACTACTAAAACAAGGATATTGTCTAATACCAGACAACTTTTATTATTCACCAGATTTGATTAACATGCTTCTAAAATTTCAAACAGGCACTTATGGAACTATAAAATTAAACTGAATTGTTTCAAGCTTATGCCTAAGAAATACCAGACTGCCTTCTCGCACTTTGTGATCCGCCATATAAAAGCCCTCACTTTTCATCAGGATCAGAAAAAGCCCTTGTGTTGCTAAACAGTGCAATGTTAATATTCACTCACTCATCAGGATCAGAAGATATTTCGGGAGTGCCACTGATGTTATTCCAAGCTGTTGGCTTCTGCCCACATCTTGCCTTGTTTGGATTTTAAAAAAGACTAAGTCCTTCTGGACCCTATTTAGTTTTTAGAATTTCTAGATTTTTTTCTGGATTAATGGAGATTGGGATTCGGAACAACAACATTAACAAACTGAATTGAAATGCAACAAGAACTGGTAAAAATGAAAATGTTGCTTTTTGTTGAGGTAAAGTTCTTGCTGTGTAATAGAAAGATGAGAATATTACCATGCTATCCACACTCCATACAAATGACATAATAGATGTACAGAGTCATAACGATGTTGTCAAAAAACCTACAATTGTCCCTTTTTACAAGGAAAATATGTTAGCAGTAGATATTGTAGACCAATATCTTGGAGATTATTATATTGCTTGAAAAAGAGGAAATAAATCTTTTATAAGAATATATTTTTTATTTGTTAGATTAAACTAATTTGAACTGATAACTTATGTACAAAAAACAAGGTGGAAGAAATCTATTTGATGTTCCATTTATCTTTAGCAGATCAACTTATTGAAAAGTATTTGATATCAGATATACTATTACAAAAAGAGGCCTGGCAAGCTTAGAGGATAACCCCAATGGTGTGATTGAAAAGCATTTTATTAGACAGATACCTCCAACTGATAACAAACAGCAGCCATCAGGAGAATGTACAGTTTGTTGCTCCATAAGAGATGAAAACAGTAAGAAATAAAAGAAAGAAAATTAGTTCTACTGTCCAGATTGCAATGCTGGCCTTTGCATCTTGTGGATTAAAATTTATCACACAAGAAAAAATTACTAAAATGTATTTCTTTTTGCATAAGTGTAATAAAATTCCCTTTTAATGTTTAAAACATATGTTTTAATTTTTCTCCTTTGCTGAAAAACCAACATTCAGTCATAATAACCAACCCTAAATGCTGGCTTTTCCTAAATTTTTTTTTTAATTTCAAGTTAAAAATTAACTTAAAAAGTAAAAATGAACACATATATTGCACATCAACTTGGCTTTAAATATTTTTTTTAATTAAAAAATAGGCTTTTTCATGACCTTTTTCTTCAAAATTATGCAATTGTTAAGAGATTAAATATATAAAATTTCTGTCTTTATACTTTCAGCATTTGCTGTTTTATAAGTTTTATTTATTGAGTAACATTTTAATTAAGTTAACATAAATGATGTTATGTATAAGGCAAATCATGCCTTAATATATTTTACTTATGAATTTTCTGTATTTTTAGAAGAAACTTCAGTATAGTATTTGCTTTTTAATGAATATTTAAATAAATGTTCTGGAGTTTTGTTATTTATCATTACTATTAAATTAATTTAGTATTTTTTTGCATTTTCTCCTTTCTTCTATCCTTTTTTTCACAAATATTTTGTCATTTTGGTACAATAAGTTTTGGTTTGTTATTTGGTCATCCTATTTCAGTTTTAATAAAATATTAGAAAAAATGGTTATTTTCATATGGCTATGTATATTTTAAGTTTTTTTTTTTCCAATTATGCTCATATCTACATCAGTCACTGCTTTTGAGAATGTGAGAGTGAAAAATATAACTTTAAAAAAAGTATTGTTCCCTAAATACTTTCTTCCTTACATACGTATATTTGTATATCACCATAAGGCATTATAATTTTTCATAAATGATATATATAGGGAGGGGGTACGTTTTGTGGAAATAGATATTTGAAAAGTATTTATGTGTGATATGTTTCTTATTACGTTGCTTAGAATAATATGCTTAATGTTAATAATAACATTTATAGACAGAATTTTTTAGTAGCATCTGTATATAATTTTAAGGGAGGGGAGAAAACCCTACTGTTTTAATTAAAATTGGCAGTTTTAATTGGAATTTTTTTATATATATGAGGGTTTGGAACTTAAATAGGGGCAACAATTTATTTACATGGAACACAAAAGTGATTCATGTCACCATGTTTTACAGAGCTTCAATATAGTCACCATCTTTGTGTATAGCCCGTTTCCAACAACGAGGAAGTCACCTGTAGCAGCACGTATTCTGTTGATAGTTAGAATAGACCAGTCTACTGTCGCAAAAAATCTCTGGAACAGTTTTGAAGTGAATACCACACACATGAAGTTGTTCTTTCATCTTAGGAATTAAGTCACATGGACTTAGATCTGGGGGCCGATCACTGTCCAATAGTGCAGCAACAACATGCACTTCTACTTTGTTGACATTAGAAGGACCTGTCCAATGTATGTCTGTTACATTTTGACTTCCTTTATTGAAGGCTTTTACCCATCTTGCTACAGTTCTGTAAGGCAATGCAGATTCCCTGAAAGCCTCTTGAAGCCCTAGATGACTGTGTGGTGCTGTCTGGCACAATGACTTCTGGTATATTCAATTTTTATCCGACTTTGTTGTTCTTGTTTTGAAAACATCCTGACAAAACTTACTTTAGACTGCAAGCTAATACAAGGATCAGTTTGAGTCACTACGAATGCACGTGAAGTGGGAAGGACAAGTCTTTTTGCTGAGAGGTAAGGTAGGTATGTAGCTCACATGTGGTATACATGACATTTTTTGGTTTTGTAGTGTAGCATTTTTACAGCAGTGTTGTCACTATTAAAATTCCAACCCTTGTGTATATACAAGTATAGAACAAAATAATAGGAACACCTGAGAAAAAATGAAAACATTTTTATTTAGGGTTTTGGCCACCTTTGGTTTGAATGACAGCTTGCATTCAACATGGGATTGACAAATAAAGGTCTTGCACAAAGTTCATCAGAATTTACACCCATTCCTTGTGCAGGGTCATCTTGAGTTTAGATAGTGTGTATGGAGGAAGGAACCGAGCATGGACTTTGTTCTCTAAAAAACAACCCCACAAACACTCAACAATAGTTATATCAGATGACTGGGGATAACACATAAGATGTTCCACTTCATCATCATGCTCATGTAACCATGTTTGATCACAGCAAGGCATGTGAACAGGGGCATTGTCATCTCGGAACACAAGATTTTCTCCTAGTAAGAGTGTCTGAAGTATAGGGTGAAGATGGTCTACCAGAATGCTTTGATAATGGTTGCCTGTGATAATTCACTTCTAGACAACGAGAAACCCTACCCACAGGAAGATATTGTGCCCACACCATCACAGAACCCTCTCCATGTTTCACGGTTGAAACGAGGCAGTCAACATGAAATGCTTTTGCTGGTGTTTGCCAGACAAAAACTTGTCCGGTGGTCCAGAATAATGTAAATGAGAATTCATGAGATCAATTGACTTGTTCCCAATGCAGTTGTCCAGTTTTGGTGGTCTTGACACCACTGTAGTCTTTTCATAGCATTCTGTGGTGAAACTAAAGGATTTGAATAGCTATTCTGCTATGAATATTGGCATCATGCTACACGTGTTGAACAGTTTTCATGGATACAGGATTTTTAAGGTTAATATTCATCTTGGACATTATCTGCAGCAGTGTAGTCTTGTGTTTCAAATGACTATCCTCATCAGCACCCATCTATCACAGTCCTTCAACTTCGACTTTCACCCACTGTTGTACTTTGCAGAAGATCTTATATTTGTGTAGGCTGTGTGTGTGTGTGTGTCATAACCCTTGACTCAGTAGTCCTTTGAACACCTACAAGATTGGCTGTTCTGGATATGGGTGATCCAATTATAATGCCTCTTTTCATGTTGGAGTGGCCGGATATAATCACGCTTTGCTAGGAACAGAATTTTCTCATACAACTCTCACTCTGCCAAATGCTTGACTAATACCTTCTCTTTTGCTGTCACTAGGTGGTACACTGTCATGACACTTGGCAGTCATTTATTGGACGGTTAAAGGACGACTAATTTTTAAATTGGTGTTCCTATTATTTTTTCTTATACTTGTATATTTCAAAAGAGACGGGTCATTGATTTTAGCAAGATAAATAAAAATAAAAAATTTTTAATTTCAGTTACTGTTTCAAAGGCATCTGACAAGGTTTGATTTCTTTATTATAAAATGTACATTTGTTTTTCAGAAAACCTTCAGAAGAGCCTCAGAGTTGGCTTGGGTATTTTGGAAAAGCAATTGTGCAGTCTGCAAGCTATTTACCAACACAAGTGGCTGACATGCTTTATCAAGGGCGCTCTTTTGCAACCGTGCACCTTCCTTTTTCTGGGATAAGGAACATTTGTGCTCTGGCCACGTCAGTTTTTTTTACTTTTGTTGTTCAGGAGCATGTGTTTAAGATATTGATAGCTAAATATTGCTTTTAATAAAATAAAAGAATCATTTTTTTTTGGAAGAAAAAATTTAGGATTAATTCATAATTTTCAATGTCCATATTTTAATTAAGTATAGATATCTGTTGTAAATATTTTTAAATACTGATGTTTTATGCTGTCATTTAAAATTTAAAACAAGTTTTTTAAATGTTTTTACAAAAGTGTTTCTTTTAATACAAAATAAATATATAGTAATAATTTTAATTATTGTGCTATAGAATGTTATAATACTTCTAATTCTTTGAACTTTATATTAAATTAGCTACTGTAACATTATTATTTTATCTGATCAAAAAATAAAACATTAGATAAAAGGATATTAAAAAAATTTTTGTTTTATTCTAGAAATAATTGTGGTTTTCATCAAGATATATTTATGCTCTGTAATAGTGTTTTATTTTAATAAATGGAAATTAGTAATAAAATTGGCAATGCAGAAATATTTTTCTTATTTAACTTGACTTAACAGAAAGTGTTAGTGAAGGAAATGTTGCAATATTTATTTGGAATTTTCTTTTAATGCAGTGTTGACAAGATCCCACGAGTCTTGGTTGTTTCTGGGGAGGGTATCCTATACATTTTGGATCTGGAGCCCCTTGAAGGAGGAGACTGTACTCTTGTCAAAACTCACAGGTTTGTATGTCTTAATTCTTGAAAAACAGTGTAAAACCATCTATTCTAAGATCTGCTGCACATTGTAGCTGAGTGTTTAGTTTCTGTTATAAAATTGGAATGTGTCGGATGCTTTTAAGAATTTTGTAGGAATGGTGTTGTAGATATTTAACCTAACATTCTTATTCAAATTTTCTTGTTCTAGAATTCTAATGCTTGTAGATCATTTATAAAAATTCTAATTGCTAAATGGAAAATCTCAAAATTTGGGAGGATCTGGGTTTTGGATTGTGTCACCAAAAAGTTTGGCTGCTGTGTGGCCTTAGTAATGAGCTTAGGACCAACATTATTTCTGTCTAAATGTGGGTTTGAGCCATGAGGCCATTGAAAACCCACCATGCAGGGACACTGATTCTTGTTAAATCAATTAAGGCTCAAAGCTCTCGCATTAGCACAAGGGTAAAGTGTGGAGAGTGGGACGCCATCCTCATCATTTGACTGGGATTCAAAATTACAAGATCTGTTGCAAATAACATTCAGAGTGTCCCTGTAATTGCTTCAGAGTGCAACATTAAACAATCAACTGCCAAAATCATAATGTTAAATTATTTGAGTTGCTACACTTTCTCAATTTCAAAGGATATTAAAGACTTGATATAAATGTAGAAGTTTGGAGAAACATGCTCAAGAGGACACAGAAAGGCTCAATTGTGATATCTTTTATGTTCATCTCTATTCTTGTCTAAATGGCAAATAAAAACTTAAAACTGATTTATCCCAGGAAAAAAAAATAGTTTATCTTCATTTAAAATGCTACGCCTTTTCTTCTGTGGTGCCCAATGCTTTGATATTTTTCTAACTATTGCTATTTATACATGTAACAAAAATTGCTATGCATTTTTCAATCAAAGCAATATTTATTTTTTTACAGATAATTGAATTTAGAATTTAAGTTTATTTAAAAAATGTTCAATAAACATTCATAACAAAGGTATTTTTTGAATATCAATCACATTGTCACAAAGTGCAGACTAACTTTTGTTATGATATTCCAATGTACTTGTAAATCAAATTTTAGGTGTGTAAAACAGTTATTGTAGGAGGAGTAACATTTTAAAATCACTTCATAAATTTTTTAACTTTTCTTGAAAAAGTTAAATGATTATCTTTTTATGGTATTTTTAGTACAAAAACTGTTTTATTTAAATATATATACTTAGGGGGCAACCAAAAAACTTGTGAAAACTATTTACTCAATTTTTTTTATAAATTGTACCATGTCCTATTCAACGTTTTCACCATTTGCTCATGATTGAAAATGATATTGTCCTTTACTTTTAATATATTGTTGTGATATTAGTTAAGCAAATTAGTTGAATGAGTAAATATTTCCCTTTTAGTCTTCTGGATAATGAAGAAAGCATCAACAACATTGGATCTAAAGATCCACCAGAAACTCCCACAGACTCACCCACTGTTCAAAGACCTTTCCAGCCAGGTAAGATTCATCTCCATTAATCAACAATTACAAAAATGTTTTGAATTTCTTATATGTAGATGATTATGGTCAGGATGACACAAGTGTCAATAAGAAACAATGGTTAGGCAAGATGCTTTAAAATAGTAATAATTGTTATCATTTTGTCTATTTTTACTAAAAATATGTGATGTTAAATTCATACCAATAATTTAAAATCTACTTTTGAAGTTCTATGAATTATCTAAACATACTAGCCACAAAGCTCAGTGTTCAGTGGACTTTTTTGAGTGTAAAACATTTTCCTGGGGGGGATTTCCCATTACCATCTCAATGTCAGTGTTTTCTGGTGAGTTCTATGTTTATGTCATTAAATTTTCAAAATAATGCCATTAATATTCCAAAATTTCTTCCAGTTCTCTCCCCCATCAGAAGGGTTTCTTCCCCTCCCTCTTGTTTGGTTTTCAGATTGAAAGCATGGGGGGGGGGCTTCAAAGAAAAGTAATGAGGTTAATTGTGGATGTATGAAGTGTTTTGATTTTTATTAGAAGTACGTTTTTTTTTTTTTTATGTTAAAACTTCAAAATTTCACACATTGATATCCAACAGCATTAATTTTTAAACATAAAATGTGAGGACAAAATTGCATAAATAAATTCCTAGTAAAGGACTGTTTTACAAAAAAACATGCACAAATTTTCAAACTCATGATTTTTAAGTAAGTCTTTCTATCTTCAGTCAAGGCTTGGGTAATAAGATTTGATCAAATATGATATACACTTTTTTTCTGCTTCACGTTGAGTAAAAATTATCTTAATACTATGAAATTTGTTCAAAAAATGATAAAAAAAACAATAGAATACTACAGATCGCATACAGAAAAGAACACCTTTAATTATATATATATATATACTTTTATGTTTTCTAGTGCAGTTTGATAAAATTGAAAATATTGTGTATGCCTCAAAATAAATGCAGTGTTCTTAGATTAATATAATAAACTTCACAGGGTATATATTTTCCACTACAGAATCAGATTTTTTTTTTAGCTGCTGTGGCATCTTCAAATTAATTTAAATTTCAACTTTCATAAAATTTTGCTTGCAAGTTTCTGAATAAATGTGTGTGTTTCTTAAATGTTTGGTTTTCTATAATGATATACAAATACATTTCCAAAATATACTTGTTAGACATTTAAATAAAAATTCACGCAAAAAAAAAAAATTTATTTTAGGATCCGAATTTTTATGGTGTCCTTAAGTTTTTTTCCAACCACGCACCATGATCTCAAGTAAATAAACTGATTCGAACCTGACCTTTTTGTGAGTTTCGAGATTTGTAGTTGGCAATGGCTGCAATGTAGATTTAACTAACTTGGCTCGTGTAAGTATTTAAGGAGACCGGGGTTGGTTGAGAGATGATCGTCGGTTTCAGACGAAATGTGAGAAGTGATTGGGCTCTTCGACTGAAGGCATATTATAGATGTGTGCAACTGGTTTGTTGCTTAGTTTTTTTTAAAGATGTTTCGATCTATTAGAGGTTAGAGAGTTGAAGAGAGGTTCGAATCAGTTAACCAAAGTCTGGTTAAGTTATTTTTCTGAGGATTATATTTTTTTAACTTATTGTTTTAATTGCTCCAGTGGCGAGCAGATTGACTTTACTTATTTAAAGAATAAAATATATGTTTAAAAAAAACTGCCTTCATATTATGCCTCCTCGACATAAAATTTCACTGCCAAACTTTGCCTGAGTTAGTTTACTATGAAGAATTATATCAGAGTGGTTATGGGCCCAGGCCACGCTCTATGTCGAAGCAGGTTAAGCAATTGAACCAGAACATGAACTTTGTCCCTTTAAATATTGTTCCAATATAGAATTATCTGTTAAGAACTTCAGTTGCTGGTATACTAAATAGAGTATCGAATTTGGAAGTGAACAATCAGATTCCTGTGTTAACCCAAAATAACTGGAACACATGGAAGCATGATATGCAAGTAATCTTAATGCATTATGGTTGCTGGCAATTTATTATACAGACCAAGTCAGAGGAACCTGATGAAGGGGCAACCTACAAGGAAAAGTATGACTTCCAACTACGGAAGGATCAATGCTATACGCTGATTTACACTAACATCAGTTCAGATCTGAAGAATCTGACAACAGAAACAACTGATGGAGTAGTGGCATGGAAAATATTAAAGGATCACTTTGAACCAGTGACAAGAGCCAGTGTTATCCAGCTTTTGGATGAATTCTTCGGAACAAGATGCCAACCAGGGGAAGATGTCGGAATCTTCATATCTCGTGTAAAAACAGCGGCAACCAGGCTACAAGAGGCGGGTCATAAATTGGATGACCTTTACATAGGGTTTCAATTAATAAGGTGGCTTCCTCAGGAATTCCAGTCTACCGTGCAACAAATTTACAGATGAAAAGAAGAGGACTTCACAGCTGTCAAAATTGAAGCGGAGCTGATATTGGAAGCCAATCGTCTTCAACTTATGAAGCAAGACTTGGAGAAAACGGAGACCATTTACTTCAGCAATTTCTTATCAAAGAAGAAGTTGAGCAAAGTTCCTAGAAATGTAAATACAGTTCCTGGTGGTACGACTGCAACTCCTGCAGATCCAAGTGGTAAAACAGAATATCAGAAAAAGGACAGTAAGGTATTTAACTGTAAAACTACCAAACATTTAAAATGTCTAGTAAGGTGATAGGTCCTTGTTATTTATGTAATAAATATGGGCATCTTAAAGTAAATTTTAAAGAGAAAAACTCTCGAGAAAAGCCTCCCTCAACTGCAAATGAAACTTAAAACACAGAGCTTAATATAAATTTAAGATTTTGGGAAGCTGAATGTAGTATTATAGAATTAAATAAGCACCTTGTTACTAGTTGTAACTTATTTGAGGAAAACTCTGATAAAGGTGTTTGGGTAATAAATACGGCTGCCACGAGTCATGTTTGTAATGACAAGAGTTTACTTTTAGATTTTAGACCAATATCTTACATGGAAATGTCATTAACAACGGAGGATAAAAGTTGTCCAACAGAGGGAATTGGTAAACTTAAATTTTTGATAAAATAATAAGGATAGTTTTCATGAAATAACTTTTTCAGATGTTTTATTTAGTCCCAAGTTAAGGAGAAATTTGTTATCCGGTTCCAGATTAGAAAGTAAAGGTGCGCATTTTGTGGGTAGCAAGGGTAAAATTAACGTTTTTAATAAAGACTAACTAAAGTTGTTCTCGGCAACACGCCACGAAAATTTTTATTTTTTAAGCCTGACCATTATATTTTACCCAAGAGTACAGAAATAAATTCAGTTGGTAATGCAACTGACAAAACAAAATGCGAATCAATTGAAATATGGCATCAACGCTTTTGTCATATTAATAACGATTACTTGATAAAAACTAGTAAAAATGATAGTGTAAGAGGTCTCCCACATTTAGCTGATAATAAGTTGCCTTGTATTCCATGCAAATTAGCTAAGTCCAAGAGAGTTTCATTTAAAAAGATGGGGGCCGTAAGATCAAAACGTCCACTGGAATTGTTGCATATGGATCTTTGTGGTCCAATGCCAACTGAAAGTCAAGGCGGTAGTAAATATTTCTTGAGTATAATTGACGATTACTCGAGAAAAGTGACTGTATTTCCCATTAAGAAAAAGTCGGACGTAGTTCATACGTTTATAAAATTTCAGAAACGAGCAGAACGTTTTCTAAATAGAAAATTAATAGCAGTTAAAACTGATGGCGGACTAGAATTTTGTAATAAAGATATGGATACTTTTTTGGCAGAACTGGGTATAAAGCATGAGGTAACAAATCCATATACGCCGGAAATGAATGGGGTAGCGGAGAGATACAATTTAACTACTATAGAGGGCATTAAAGCATTGCTTAAGTTGAGTGAAGTTCCACATAAGTTTTGGGGAGAAGCATTACTTTGCTTCACTTATGCGTGGAATAGAATTTGTCACAAAGACAGTAACAAAACCCCTTTCGAAAAATATTCAGGTAGAAAACCATCAATATTGCATCTAAAACCTTTTGGATGTTTGGCATATGCTGGTGTTCCAAAACAGATTAGAAAGAAATTCGATATGCGTGCAAAATTAGGAATTATGATGGGCTATGCACAGCATACTAAGGGTTATAGGATATGGTTAATAGAAGAAAATAAATTAATCGAGACTATTAACGTAAGATTTGATGAATATAGGAAAGGAATTGATTTTAAAGCGAAAACTAATGGTTATCCCAGACTTGATTTAAACTTTCCTGATTATGATGATGAGGAGGACGATTTTGATACTGTATGAGATTTGTTAGCGAGTCGTTTAGTTTCAAAGACAAGTACAGAAACTCCCTCGACATCATTTGAAAAACCAGATTTATCTTCTGATAATCATAGCTTAATCTCATGTTCAGAGGTTAAGTGGATTCGAAATATAGGTAGGGAAGTAACTGGATCCAACGTATATTATGGTATCGCAGGGACAGCAACCCGTTTGTGATCTTTTAACGAGATAGAACGATACTGTAATAAGAATAACATTCAGTATGACCCGAGGAAGATTTTAGAAAGGAAGATACTGAATCCCAGGAAGTTAATATGGTTGAAGTAGGTATTCCTAACTGTTATAAACAGGCAATAAGATCCAGGGAAGCATCTAAATGGCATGATGCAATGGATAGGGAGATAAACATAATGTGGGAACGCAAGGTTTGGGATTTAGTTGATCCTCCAGACAACATAAAAATTTTAGGAAACCATTGGGTTTATACTGTAAAATGTGATGAAAATAATAAAATAGTTAGATACAAGGCCCGCTTAGTTGCGCAAGGTAACACACAATTAAAAGGCGATTCATTTGACGAGGTATTTAGTCCAGTTGTTAACTGTACTATTGTAAGATTATTTTTCACTATCTGTGTATGTTTGTGGAAATAGATGCATGTCCAAATAGATATCACTAATGCCTATTTATATGCTAATTTAGATACTGTTATCTTTATGAAGCAACCAACTGGATATGAAACTGATCATAACAAAGTGTGTAAGTTAAGTAAGGCAATATATTGTCTTCACCAGAGTGGCCGACAGTGGTTTTTGGAATTAGAAAATAAATTAATTAAATTGAAATTGAAGAAATTAGAGTGGGTTAATTGTGTATATATGTTTGAAAATAATGTAATTCTATTATTTTATGTAGACGATATGATAATATTTGGTAGAAAAACTGAAAACGTAAATTTTGTAATAAAATTATTACAGAAACATTTTGATTTAAAGATTCTGGGTAAAACGAAAAAATTGTTAGGAATAGAATTTGAAGAACAAGATGATGGTCTCTTTATACATCAAAAATCTTACATTCAGAAATTATGTAAAATTTATGAAAAATATAAATATCCTGTAAGTTTATTGCCTATATCAAAAGGCCAAATTCTTTCCAAATTAGATTCGCCCAAAACTAGCGAAGAAATTTTAACGTTTCCTTATAGAAATTTAATAGGATCCTTGTCATTTATTGCTATACGCACAAGACCTGATATTATGTATGTAGTGAATGTACTATCCCAATTCCAATCAAACCCAGGAATAAAACATTGGAATTGTTTATTGAGATTATTAGGTTATTTAAAATACACTCAAAGAGAGAGAGAAATATAAATTGGAACTTTCAAAAGTTAAATCACTAAAATTAAGATGTTACTCAGACTCGTATTATGCTACAAATAGGGATAATCGAGTGTCAATGGGAGGATTCATAACTTTCATTGGCGAAACTCCAATTTCCTGGCGAACTTTCAAGCAAAAATCCGTTAGTCTGTCTACTATGGAAGTGGAGTATGTTAGTGTAACAGAAGCAGCAAAGAGGAATTTATTTGGTTAAAGAATATAATTAATGATAAAAGTTTGAATTTGGAATTATGTGAAAATGTAATATTCTGTGACAATCAAGCTGCTATAAGTTTTTCCAGTTCACCAGTAGAAAATTATAGAACGAAACATTTCGATGTTCGTTACCATTTCTTAAGGAATTTAATAAACGACAAGGTTTTTCAAATTAAATATGTTAGTACCAAAAATAATTTGGCAGATATTTTTACTAAACCCATGATAAAGGAAAAATTAATGGAATTTTGAGGAAAACTATTTTCTATTTAAGAGAATGGAACTTTGTTTATTTAGATTAAAATATTTGTGTCTCTTGCAATAAAGATATTGTGAATAAAGTATTGTATGTGACATATTTTTATAAAATGAAATTATATTACTGATTTGTAAGAGATAATGGTGCAGGGGTTGGAAAAAGGGGGCCGATTGTTAGACATTTGAAAAAAAAATTCATGCAAAAAAATTTTTATTTTTGGATCCGAATTTTTATGGTGTCTTTAAGTTTTTCCAACCACGCGCCATGATCTCAAGTAAATAAACTGATTCGAACCCGACCTTTTTGCAAATTTCAAGATTTGTATTTGGCAACGGCTGCAATGTAGATTTAACTAACTTGGCTCGTGTAAGTATTTAAGGAGACCGGGGTTGGTTGTGAGATGATCGTCGGTTTCAGACAAAATGTGAGAAGTGATTGGGCTCTTCGACTGAAGGCATATTAGATGTGTGCAACTGGTTTGTTGCTTAGTTTTTTTTAAAGATGTTTCAATCTATTAGAAGTTAGAGAGTTGAAGAGGGGTTCGAATCAGTTAACCAAAGTCTGGTTAAGTTATTTTTCTGAGGATTATATTTTTTTAACTTTTTGTTTTAATTGCTCCAGTGGCGAGCAGATTGACTTTACTTATTTAAAGAATAAAATATATGTTTAGAAAAAACTCCTTTCATACTATGCCTCCTCGACATAAAATTTCACTGCCAAACTTTGCCGGAGTTAGTTTACCATGAAGAATTATATCAATACTAATATGTTTCACTTTTTTATACATCCCAATTTATGGAACTTAATAAGTGTTCATTTGCATAAGTAATATTTGAATTGGTTTGGACTGATTTAATGAATTTTTTAGAAAGAAAACAAAAGCATTGTCTCCACATTTAAAGTCCCATATTTCTGCTACTCCCCCCCCCCCCATCAAACAGTTTTCTTTCCCCATCTTTCTATTTTTAGACTGAATGGGGATTGGGAATCTTCATAGGTAAATGAGTAATTTGCGGAAAAGTTGTTCTGAATTTTTTTTAAGGGCTTAATTTTTAAGTTGAAGTTTTCAAATTATTTACATCAATAATTAACAATAATTTTAAAACAAGTGTAAGGAAGAAATTGCATAAATAAAGCTTCAGAAATGAGCCATGAATGTCCTTAAGATAATTCATTGCACTGTTTCCTTACATTTTATCAATTCATTATGCCTTGGTAAATAAAAGCTGTTTATGAATATCAATTTTGCATCAGAAAATGTGTGACAATATTAATTTTTACGGCTAGGGGGAGGGGACCTGGAAATGGCACAATTGTAAACGCTTTCAAAAAATTTCTTTATCTTATGCATCAAAACATTTCTCTTCCCCTTTGCCCATGAATTGTTGTTACTTTTTAGACACATGTTGTAGTTTTTAAAATATTGTTCTGTTTTTCCCAGTGTTTTGAACACGATTTTCAGCTTAAAGTTGTTTGGGGATTAGGAGGGGGAGGGGAAACAAATTATGTTAATGTAAGGTGTGAACAAAGAATGATAATTATTTTTATATATAACAGTGGTAAGTCTATTTTGATAGTTTCTTTCTTCTTTTTTGTAAAGTTATCACACATAAACTCAAAATTCCATTATTGAAACAAGGTTTCAAGTTGAAAATTATATTATGTTTTAACTTAATTTCATTATCTTATACCTTTTTATTTTTCATATTGAATTTTTTAAATGATTATAAAATTTTTAAAGGTATTTTGATTTGTAGTTTGAACTGTGGGGTGAATTTTCTGATTATTCTCTTACTCTTAAATTTCTGTTCTTAACCTTATTTGGGATTTTTCTTTGAAAGGCATTTGATGTTTATTTAATAGAATTGTACTTTTCTGTTAGAAATCTTTCTTTGAATTGAAAGAAAATTATATATATATATATATATAATCTAGTTGTGAATTTCCCCAAATTTTTTTAAGTGTAATATATATTTTTAAAAAGAGAATACACACGGATGATGCAACTTTTTAAAAAGATATTTTTAAAATCAAATGGAATTATTTTAATAAATTAAGTATTGTTCAGAGAGAAATCTAATCCTATCATTAGTAAAAAAATAAAGCAAAAAAGAAATAAAACTTAGATGGGATTATTATCTACACATTATAATTATTTACATACAAAATGATACAGAAACTAAGAAATGATCTTAATGTGTAGTATCTATTTTAAAAGAAAAAGTTAGTTTTAAAAAAAGGATTTTCTAATTAGTATTATCTGACTAAATTTAAAATTAACATATATTTTCAGTAGCTTTTAAAAATGTATTCAAAGCATTGAATCCTAAATGTATGAATGTTTGAATTCCTGAATGCTAGAGATGCTTCCTCAGAAACATGATCTGATGTCTAGAAATTTGAACTCAATGTAAGGGCCACATTATGCTGAATCACAATGACACAAATTTGCCAATACTTCTAAAAAAGATGTAATCTTGATCATCAGTCCTAAAGGAAAACAAATCTGTTTGAAAATGAAAAATACGATATAAATTATCTTCTCCCTGATTTAAGGGCAGCTAAAACCAGTAGGCAGTTAAATTATGTTGTCCCTGCTTATTACTAAGTAGCAGGGTATGACTGAAACTAGCTTAGTAGTAATAATATGAATATTTTGCTTCATTTTCATTAGTATGACTGAAACTTGAGTATTTTACCTTTAGCTTAAAATTACTTGTTTCTCTCAATAAAGAGGGCTATTTAAACATTGAATGTTATTGTCTGTAGATTTCCTTCAATTTGTCATTGTGATATAATTCATGTGTTGCTCAGTACAAAAAATTTCTTGACATGAGTATTTGTTGAGCCTCCCTTTGTGGAATGTAAGTGACTATGATGTGACTGTGGAAGAAGCTTTTTGTGTTGTTTTCCTTGAATGATGTGTTCTCTCTTTCCTTCTAAGGGGGCACAAGCTATGCAGCCATTGTTCGCGGCGCAGAAGCAGGGACGGCCCAAGGTGTGTAATGCATGGATCGCTCTTGCATGAGGCATGTTTCTTTTTACCTTTCTCTTTGCAGTTAATGGAAAGAACAATTTTAATGTATTTTTTATTAATGGTGGGTTTCATTGTGCTAACCCTGGGATTAGATTTAGGGTCAAGATTTTAGATGTTGAATTGAAGTGTTATGCATCATTGAAATTGCCTTTCCTCAAAGGTATTTCACAATAACAAATGCATCATTTTGAGTAAAGAAAGGATGTTTATGTTGTTGGAGGTTTGGTGCATTATCCAGTTGGAATTTTTAATTTTGATTAGGGTACTTTAGAAGTTCTATTTATAATTTTTAGCTATGTGAAGTTTTCAGTAATTACTAGACAAACTAATCTCAACTAACTACTCTACAATTCAAACTACTCTTTAATGTTAAAAAAATTTCTATTTATAATGAGCAATTGAATTATTAGAACACAAATGCAATGTTGGACATATACAAAAAGGGCTAAAGTTGAGGAATAAAAGGTCACATCCTTCATCTCTCAGTGTAAAGTTGACATAACTGATTAAATAATATAGGTCCGATTTGTGTGTGTGGGTAGCTCTGCTGATATAATAAAGGGACAAAGTCAAAGTGTTCTACTTTTTGAAGCAGATAAGGTATAAATTATAGAGGTAAAATTAATGATTTTTAAATATTAAGTTCCACTGTTCCAGCAGTCAATTAACAAGCTATATACAGGTGCTCAACCTAAAAATATCAATGTTGTGTTATGCAGATTAATAAAATTAAATCAATAGATGCACTGAGCATTCAGTTTTTTTTATATATATAAATGTATGGAGGCTTTATTTTATGTTTTAAAGTCTTGGGAAATATTACTATTAAATTAGAATAAATTAATGATAATTAAAATAATTTGAGAAATTTGGAAGAGGTTTAAATATAAATGATATATTACATTAAATGGATTACATTAAATTATTGATTGAAATACCTAAATAAATTTTTTTTATGCTTTGAAAAACATCAAGAGAAAATTCTTCTTTGGCTCCATCTAATAAATTTCTTAGTGTATCTATAAAAAACTTTTTTTTACCATGGATCACTTTACAAAATTTTTGTTGCTTATACAGAAGGTTATTCACACTTTATGGAAACGATTTTGTAATTTATTTTCTTGCTTGTATTTTGTGGTAAAACTTAGTAATAAGCATCTTGCTAATGTTTTTTTTATTTGTTAAAATGTAAGATAAAAGATTTATTTTGAAAATACTTAATAAAATTGATAGATTGCTTGAAAATTACGTAACTGTCTTTTCTGAGGAAAAATATTCGTATCAATAAATTATAAAGTAAGGTAAAGATCTCGGTTATTGCATTTCCAAAAAGTTATTTATAATGTGTTAAATTTGAAGGGGAAAAAATGTCAAGCTGAAAGTAAAAATTAAAACATGACCACAAAACCTTATCCTAAGACTCTGAATGCAGACAACTATCAAGAAAGTGAAGTCTCTGATTCTAAAAGAAAATCTGCCAACTCAAAGATTCATTGGATGAAAACTAGAAATATATTCAGGCACTGTAAATAAAACCATTCATAAAGATGTAAAGTTAAAAAAATATATTTTAACTTAAAGATCATCTGCTTTTGCCAAAACATATTGCCCATAAAAAACACCTAGCTGCTGAAAAATGGAAATTTGTAGCAACATTTGATGAGGCATGGGTATATTAAAATGACTCTAATGAAAGAAAATCAATTTTTTATTACTCAACTAATGAAAATTACCATACAAAATAGCTTCGTCAGTGTACAGAAAAATTCCCAAAGGAATTCATGATAGTTCCAGGATTTTGTTACAATGGCAAATTAACTATAAAAGTCTCAAGTAAAGCCAAAATTAATTCATTCTACTATCAGCAGACTATTTTAGAACCAATTTTTGAAGCAAAATTCCTGTCTTGTATGGAAAAATATGTTAATAAAGTTGAGCTTCATATGGATCAAGTGTGGTGTGTGTGAGTCAACTGCTGCTTATTTAGAAAAGAAAGAACCAGAAACAGGAATAAAGTGTATCCCATTTGATGATATACCTGTAAAATCACCTGATGCTTCTCCAATAGACTTTTGTGATTTCAGTTTATTAAAACGAGCCTTAGGAAAATGGCATCCAAGAAGTAAAACTGGCACAATATAACTAAAAAAAGTTTACTTTCATGAAAAATTCCTGCCAAAGCTATTATCAAGAATCATAATTATCAGATAAAATTAAATCACCACAAAAAGTAGGGCATTTATAGATAAAAATTAACTATAAAAATCGTTTCCATAAAGTGCAAATGACCTTCTGTATTCCATGAATATTGATCAATAAGTACTTCCAAAATGATACTGAACTATAGTTTACGTTCATGGTGATATATTTCAAGTTTTCTGCTTGTGTAACTTCAGAACAGTGAACAAAAATTCATGTTAAAAGTTGTTTTTGGAATGAACTTGCAGAGATTATCTTCAGTTCTTCTTTTCATTATCTTCTTTTTCAGTAGGTTGAAACACTATTGGAAACGTATTTTTTCTTGCACATTATTTTGCAGTCAAGTGTCGTAATCATAGTATTCCTTCTGAGTTTTCATTCACCTAGTTATATAATAATTTTAAAAAGGAATTTTGTAGTCATTTTTATAAAATTTTAGAACAGTGAATTATTCTTTTAGAAACTATGTTTACACTTAATAGATTATATATATATATTTTTAGTGTATATGTGTTGGGTTACGCAGGAGGACAATTACTTTTATATTAGAATATTTTATAAATGAAATGACTTAAATCCTTTGTGATTTCAAAGAGCTCTATCATGCAGAGTAAAAAACTCTGCATGATAGAGCTCTTTGAAATTTTTTTTATTAATGTGTATTTTAAATATAAGTTTCTAATGGAAAATAAAATATTTTTATATGGATGATTTTATTTATTCAGACGTTATTATCGAGTAAATTTATTTTTAAATAATTCTGAACCTATTTTAAAAATTATCTTCTTTAATTGAAATTAAAAATTTATTGTGTAATTTTTTGAAATCTAACATGCTTAGATTAATTGTATGTTTATTCATTAACAAACATTGTTAAGAGATAAAACTTTTTTATTATGTATATTGATTATACTGTATATTTCTGATGTTTGTTCATAAGTAATGGTTTTTCACTATATATGTGGTTTGAATCTACATAACATTTTAGATTGCTTGAACAAATTTTGTAGTAAAAAGTTACTTTTTAATCTTATTTTAATTTTTATATGTAATTAATCCACTTGAAAATTTATTGTTTGAATCATGTTTGGATTGGAATATGGAAATATTGGGAATGAGAATATTTTGAGGAATTTGTCTCTAATTCATATGTCAGGGTAGGATGGGTTACTATTTAACTAGAAATTTTCAACCTCATTTATACCAATTTTTTATAAAATATTATACAATAACTATGTTATTTTGTATATTTATATCTCTTACATTAACCTATATTCATCTTAAATTTATATTTTAATTTAAAATGTTCAACTGTTCTATTTAAATAAAACAAAATGTTCTGTTTAAATACTATACTTTTTTTTTCCTATTGAGTATTAATATCCAGGTGTATATTTCTCTATCTTCTCTAAGATTAGATTGAAAAAAAGAACTAAGACTAATGTAAATTTTACTGATGTTTTTCTAAACTAAATTTTGGCAAATGTTTATATTTTGAAATTGCAAAGAATGATCTCTTTACTTTTATATCAAGTAATACTAAGTATAATTATTTTATTATTGTCTAATAATTTGCTCAGCATTACTGAATAAAACATAATTTCTATTAGTGATGTGAGAAGTAATATTGTTTGTTAATTTCTTATGGGAGTTTTATAGATAGATGCAATTCAGTAAAATGATGTAACAAAATATAAAAGTAAATAATCACATTCAATTAATATACAAACAAAAGCATAGTTATAAAGAAAAATAAGTGTCCCTTACATAATGCAGTAGCTGTAAAATGTATAAGAATAAATTACAGTTCATGTTTTTTTTAGATATAAAGATATTGTATTAAAAAATATGTTAAGTCCTTTGATTCATAATCTATCATGTTGATTGGAGGAATCTGAATGCATACCTCTTACCTCTTCGAATGCATTTAAATTTTAGGCAGAAAATTTTAGCTTCCATTTATATACTTACATCCATTTTCAAAATTATACTTGTGAAAAAAGGTTTAAAAAGTTAAAAAATTATTATTTTTTTTAATGTTTACTATTTATTAACTTTCTGTGCTCATGTTTTCTTTCAAATGCCATTTAAAAAATGTTCTATTTTATTGTTTTTAATTGCTGCCATTTAAAACCAGAATTCTGAAATCAATATACATGAGATAATTTTTTAGCACAGTTAAATGAAGTTTCTATAATGCAAGTTACAGTTACATGTATGTTTTAATGCAGTTTTTACTATCCAAAATCTTATATCTCTGGTTTACAGGTTCATTCAAATATTATAAAAACATGTGAGAAGTAATTTTTCAATCTGCTTGAAGAAGATGAATCAGATCAAGAAGATGGTTGATGCAACCAACAGTGTTTTATTGTTGTGTTGAAGCTGATTTTTGCAGCATTAGATCCTCCACCTTTTCAAATTTTAGTTATTACTGTGTTCTTGAATAGAAAGGAATTTGAATAGCAAAATCATTCCCCCCCCCCCTACATTTTCTGTTAGAGGACATTTTTTTCTTTCTGTATTTTTAATTGGTATATCTTTAATCCTAGGTTAATTCCAGATATTTCTAAAACAATGAAACACTCTCTTAGGTTTTTCAAATTCCTGGACAATTGGTTCTGTTTTAGCCTTGATCTGCTTATTTTTTTTATTGAATGAAGGCAAAAGCAGACTGATCTGAATTTAACAGTTGTGTGTGAAAAGTTGAACTATTTTATGTGATTTCACTGTGAAATATTGTTGCTTTCATTTTTAGCATTTGAAATAAATCCACCCTGATATAAAATCTTTTTTTACAAGGCTGCAGTCTGTTATCCAGAAATTTTTTCTGAACATTAGTTGCCTAAAATATTGATATGTGAAAAAGATACGTATGGATCAAAGAATGGGGGGGGGGACAGTTCTTGTGGCTTAAGGACTACATTGTGCAAGTGGTAAAAACCGGAAGGCCACATTCCTTTTTAAAACGATTGCATTCATTCATTAACTTTGCATCTCAGAAAATGTATAAATTGTGCCATAAAAGTAAACAAATATAAGTTAAATAAAATGGTAGCAGTTTTACTCAATTCATTTATATTGCTATTTTCATATTATCTGCAGCTGCCACTACATTTAATTTTTAATAAGACAAATGTACCCTATTATCTTTTCTGACTTGTCTGGGTAAGCCAAAAAACTGTTTGTAGGCTGCATTTGGACCTATATTTGGTATAGATCAATTGAATTTAATCAAAATTGATTATAATTCTTTATAGGTGTATGAATTTGAAAATTTTGATAAGGGGAAATTTCATTTTTTTTAAATTTTAATTTTGACTGTACTATATGGATATTTCCTCCAAAATTTCTTCAAGCTATAAAATTTTTATATACTTTGTCATGTCATCAATATAGATAATGTATTGTGAAGTAAAATGAAAATCTCAAAATGCATCCTAATTTTATAGCTTTGTTTTGCCTGAGATATGATATATTTTGCTTATTGTGTTTAAGACTGTTTAAACATCTTGACAAAATCATTAACTTATGCGTTTTTACTATGAGAGCTGTGAATAAAGTAGTGGCAACCTTGATGGGAAACATTTCTTTTAATAATTTTTTAAATAAAATTGCTTCACATCACTTTAATATAAAATTACTTGCAAAGTTTAGTAATTTTTCCTAAATGTCAGGAAGCATAAAATACTATTGACAAGATGTTGGTCATTTATAACAGGACAAAGTGCCCTACTGCTAATGGCAAAGATGCTACACCAGGAAAGTGGAGGCATCTGCGGACTTCTTTCAAAGGAAAGAGGTTACAAGGCGAATAAGGACTCATTCTGATGAATATGAAGGGTGTTTCAAGACCTCACAAAGCCATTGTGGCAATATGTTGTTTACATTTTGTGTGACATGGCAAGTGTTGTCATGCTATAACTGTAGATGCTTGCACCAGATGCCAGACAGAAGGGCGTCTGTTGTAGAAATCGGCAATATTAGTCAGATTTGGCAGTTTTTTTAGGCAAAGCATGTGCCAGAATGACACCTTCTCACTGAATGCTACAGTCAGTATAACCTTCACCCAACTACTGCTGAACTTTCTGTGGTGAACCTGGGTGATTTCATTCATTCAATTGATGCCTTTAACTCAGGCTCATAGATTTCTGCCCACATCTCTTCAATGGCAACAATACATCGCAGAAATGCATCTCTATCATTGTGGTATATGTCAGAGTGGATGCACCAGCCAGTGTATACTGGTGCCATTTGTGTATGTTGGTGAGTTGATATGAACCCAGTGGTATGAAATTTTCCTTATGTTAAGACAGTATGTGCTGCCCTATTTGATGACTATGACCAGCTTCTGTGGATAATTCCCAGGTCGTCCTTAGACATTCTGTGGAAAGGAAATAACTTATATGATGTTGAGGAATAGACAGTTTACCTGTGGGGTACAAATCTGAGATCTCATTCTCACCTGGTATGAAATACTTTTTTTCCACTGTGCAACCACATTTCAATATTTCCACCACAAATTTTATGTAATCCTTGATAACATTCAGATGTATTTTTGCCACCCGTAGCCTTGATTTTAATTCACAACCACTAATCACCTTTTGTAAGCATGATTTAGAATGGTAGAGATGACATTGTCCACTTAGAGGTCACACAGCTACTACCCCATCTAACTGGATTGATTGTTTTATGCACTACACATTGACACTACCATCTTACTGCTCACATATCCTGTGTGTGCCTGTTTTTCTGTGACTTCCTGGAGCACATTACCACTACTTTATTTATAACCCGCATTTTTGTTGTGGAATTGTTTTCATTTTTTTATGCACTTAGTATTTAAGTAAATTTGATATCTCATTTCATCTACTAGTAAAAGTCAGCCCTAAAAATCTATTTTTCTTAAAGTGGATTTATGATTTGTTTGAAAATTCAATGGCATTCAACCCATTTTCTTTTGTCTCATCATAACAATTCAAAATTTCAACTTTATAAGTTTAATCTTAGATTTATATTTTCTATTAGAATATTTTTCATTTTTTACTATTTGGAAGTTCAGAAAAGTGTCATTATGCTTCATTTAAGTTCTCATGCATATATATACCAGAAATTCTTGTAAGAATTTCTAATGTTATGCACAAACCCATTAAAAATTAATATAGTTCAAGGTTCTTCAAAATTTTAGTTATAATATATTTTTAAATAAGGGGAAAATGAAAGAAGTAAGCAAAAAAGTGAAGAAACAATTGTGTAATAACTGTGCAAGGGCATAAAATGGAGAATACAGGTGTAACCAAATGCAATATCGAAAAAAGGAAGCAAAAAACAATTGTAGGAAAACTTTAATTCTTTGGAATGATATGAAGAATATGAAATGTGATGCTTTAGGGTAACAATTTGGCTACATGTAAATGACGAATAAATGATACAGGATGTTTAATGTGCGTGTGGTACCCCCAAATTACTTAGATGTTCCCCTCTTGATGAAGTGCAATCTCCAAGTCTTGGACAACTATAGAAGACCTTGGTCTTGCAGGAACATGTTGTCTGTGTCCCAAACATGCATAATCAGATTAAGATTTGAACATGCTGGCTACTCCATACACTGTATTATTTCACCTTTAAGAAAGTTGTCAAGATCTCATCAACTCACAAGAGGATCTGTATGAGGTCTTACATTATCCTGCATTTAAAGAAAGGAGTCTCCAATGACTATAGTATAAGGTAGGACTTGAGGTCTCACGTTCTCGTCTGCACATCTTTGAGCCATCAAATCGCCCTTTTAAATTATATGCAGGTCAGTATGTCCACATATTCAGATTCCAGTGCATACCATGTAACCACCTAGTCTGTAATGTGATTTTTCTTGAACGAATATAGGGATATTTTGAGTGCCCCTTTCTGGCCATGTCAAAACAAGTCTAGTGTCACACTCTTGACTGAATCTGGACTCGTTTGTCAACAGCACTTGACTCCACTCACTTTGTATCCAATCTCGATATTCAGCAGCCCATTTTCTTCAGGCCGTGCAGTATTTTATGGTCAACAGAATACACACTATTAGCTTATGTGCCTACAGACCCCCCTCCCCCACATAAAGCCTGTTTTGGATTGTTTGGCATGAAATTTTTTATCCTGTTGCCAAAAGAAGTTGTCTTTGAATCTGAGTTGCATTGGTAGTTCTGTCTTGATGAGCCATTAACAGGATATATTGGTTATTATTTGCTGTCGTAAAATATGGATAAACTTATCCTGGTCAATGTCTAACATGCCCGAATTATTAGAACTGATTCCACAGTTTTGCAATGATCTATTTTAGCACTCTAACAGTGGCCACTATAGTTCTTTGTGTTTGCCTGGATTCCAGTCTCTTGATAAGAAACCAAGTCATGGATTCTGGTAGATCCATGTTGTCATGACATTTTCTGATTACCTTTACTCAAAACAGCAGCTGAAAGGTAGTATTTCACCTCTGAGACAAAGAAAAAGAATATCTTCTACGAAATACCGATTTCCATGCTTATATCTTTTTTTCTGGGGTTTGACGTCATGAACATTGATTTGCATATAAAGTTTTCTTCTGTTTTCAGTTACCCTTTAAACCATGAGTGTCTTGTTTTACATTAATTATCAGGCGAAACATTTGAATGATTTCATTAAATTTATGTGCTTCCCTAGTTTTTTTTAGCAGTGTAGTTAAAAAAATTGGAAATGGATACATTTTTTATTTATTATTTTTACTAAAAGTATGCATCCTTTCCCCCATAATTATTCAATCAAGAAAAATTAAAAAGTATATTCTGAATTCTATTATTTGAATATAAAATAACTATTGTTTAGAAGCATTGTTCATATGGAATTTGGTTGTTGAATGGTTTTTCCATTATGCAATTTGATGATATTTTTCCAAATTTATTAAGAATAAATATTTTAAAGAAAACTTTATTTTTTAGTAAACAGTTCAATAAGACATAAATATGCTCAAAAATGAGGTATTGCATTCAGATTCATTTATAATTCTTCAGAGTATTGTACATAAATCTGAGCACAGTAACCTTGAATTATATCCATGTGGCTAGCTTTAATATTTAATCTGGTATTTAGAAAGCTTCTTTCCAAAAATTAATACATAAGTTGATTATATTTTTTATGCATGTTGTAGGATTGAAATATGGGTGAAGTAATTTAATCAAATCTGACATTTGATGGGCATATTAGTTTTCTCTATAAGTTACATTAGTTCTCCTTATCATTATATATTTGCTATATTTTCTGTCATTTCATACTTATGTGTTACATACAAAAAACGTTATTGAAGTCTTATTACAAAAGTAGTATTTTATTGTAATTTGATTAAAACATTTGGGGGGGGGTAGAAAATTGTTACAACCTACTACTTTCTCTATATAAATGGAGTGATTTTTTGGAATGCTTTGTAATTTACCATATTCAAAATTGTTGGAATCATTTTGAAGCTTAATTCATTTAAGTACCTAATAATATTTCTTTCTCTTCAGACACAGAGCAAGGATCTGGTTCGATCCCCTCGGACTCACGAGAAGACTATGAGAATGACTTCCCCCCCATGGCTTCTAAGGGCAACTTATAAACCCTGCATATCAACACATCTCATTTTTTCACACAGAAACTGCAATCATCACAGGCCTCAAACTTTTGCAACGACTATTCAACATGCGAATAAAAACAACTTGTCATACTGTTAAAAAAATACAGCTTACTTAGAGCACTTTATAAATGCTGTAAAACTTGTCCTCCTTTATTTATTGTAAAAATTTGGTAAGAAAATGTAGACTATAGTGCTTGCTTCATTACAAATGAAACTTGAAAACAACCAGTCAAACATGTTATTAAACCTGCAAAAGAAAGTGGACTGACAAACTTTTCTTTTAAGTGAATATAATGTATATACATGAGTTATTTGATCAAGTTATATTTATGCTCTAATAATTTAACTGCTTTAATGAAATACTTTTTTACCAACAATATCGACATTTGGGGGGGGGGGAGCTTTTGGATTGCCCTTTTAAGGTATTGCAAACTGTTCTTATTTCCAAGATTGTGTAAAGAGGTGTAGTCAATAGTATAAAAGTAATGAATTAATATGCAGTTATAGAAATGAAGTCTGAGGAGCAAGTTAATGGAGTAATTTGTGCTGTCTATCTATTCAACCAAGGGAATTTTATCAACTTCGGTTATAAATTTTGCTGTTTTTTTTTTATTGTTTTCATATAAATTACTGTTATATTATAAAAAGCTAATTACATATATAAATTCAAATGTCTCTGATGACTTACTGTAATTAATAATATTTAATTACCTAAAAAATTGTCTTTTTTTTATTTTGTATCTTTGAAAACAATTTATATTTCTTATTATGTTTGCCTTAAAAAAAGCTTTGCTTAAAAATTGTATTGTTTTCAAGTATTTGAAGAATTTAAAAAGATAATTTATCAAGCAAATATTTTTTTAATTTTGAGGAAACCTATTAAATTACGTATTTGGTTTTATTTGTAATCCTTTATTTTATATATATATATATATAATTTTACTTTTTCAGAAAAAACAATTTTAAAGATAAAATTTCGATTTATTTCTATTTTTATTGTTTCTAAAAAAATTTTGTTCTGTAATTTTATTTTCAAATGCCTAAAAATGTCTTGAAAGTTTGTATTAGGTATTTCTTTGTATTTATTTTTCGATAGAGGAATTTATGCTGTAATACTTATTATTGATATTTTATTATTTTTTAAGTTTTTATCATAAGAATTTTTTATCAAAATTTATTTATGGGTGTGAATTTTGCCCCCTCTTTTGATTAAATGGAAACAAGAGCAAAATTTCATTTTCACAAAATTTTTTAATTATCTTTTGGAAATGTTTTAAAAATGAACTCTTAACTTAGGTAAGATCATATTTGCAGTGCTGGGGGGGGGGGGGGAGATCAGGATTTTATGTTTTATGTCAGCTCCCTCAAGATATTTTAGTTATGGTTTTGTTTTCAAATTTCTGTTTTTAAGTATCAACAATTTATAAGTGGAAACATTATATTTATATTTTGACATTCCAGTCTTAAGTATTGATTACCATGACAAATTGTGTCATTTTATTGTTGTTTTAGTAATATTTGGACAAAATTTGGTGATTAAGTGAACTTTAACTCAGATTGCATTTTAATGTATTTTTACATTTAACAATTTGTATTAGATTTCACCTTCCTTTCTTTGTCATTCTCTTTAATTATGTACTGATTTTTTTAGTGTTGCCACACAACATATAGCAATAAATACAAAAAGGAAAAATACGCAATTAAAATGAAAATTGAACCAGAAAAAACATTAAATTTCTTTTAATTTATCTCACAGAATTAAAAACCACTAATAAAAAACCACAATAAGCACATATGTATTGAAATGCTTTACATATTTAATTCAAGAGGATTTGAATTCATCTAGGGTGTCTATTTCTGTTTAAACTTTTTAGTTTCAGTTCAGTTTATCCAACACTGTGCCATAGCACATAATATACAATTGTATTGTTTTGTATATTTGTAGAATTTTAAACTATTCTGTATAGCTGAAATTAAATTTTTTTTATAGATATCAAGACTTTTTTATTTGGAAACTATTTGAAATTATATAAAAAAATATAATTATTAATATAATACTTTGAACAAGTATTAAAATACGTAGACTGTGCAAATAAATTCTTCACAGACTAACTATAAAATTGATATATGGCATATGATAATGAGAGAATATGAATTCAGTGTGGTTAAACTCTTAAAATATCCCTTTTAAATGTTAAAGAGCAATGAAATTATCTGTGCCGAGATCTTTGATTTTCTCTTTCCTTCCTGTTTTTAATGCTGCTGAGATATTCTAAAATTTTTGACTATTCTTCTTATATTACTTTCTTGAGTGCAGAATGTAGCACAATACTGTTAGAAAATAAATACATTGAAAAGCAAATTTTCTTGAATTATTTTTTTTATCCCTTTATAATTATTTTTCCACTGTATAAAATATCATTGCTATCAAGTTTTCCTGCTGAGATATTCTTTTAATTTTCATTTGAAATTATTATATTGTAAATAACATTATTTTAAAAGAGGAAATCATTGTTATGTGCGTTTAATATATTTTCAGTTTCTTTGTGAATATTGAAATTTTAAAAACATGTATGGAGCCAAAGGTGTGATGAATTGGCTAAGTTATGCCACTTTTTCTGTGTTGTGGGATTTTAATTGTAAATGTGGGGCATACTGATCTTTATAACTGTCTTGCATTTACTTGATTCAATTATATTTCTTTGTGCTTTTTCCTTCCAGTCTGTCTCTTATGTGGATTTTTATTTGCTGCTTAAATCAGATTTTATGAAATAAATGGCTACAATTTGTCCTTCTGGTGATATTAATTTTTGGAAAAAGAAATTTTCGGGTTCCCACCCTCTCTTTCTTTTTCTGTTGGTTGGGGTTTTTGTCTTTTGTTGAGGTGAAGGGATTGCTATATGTATGTCTGTTGGAACATTATTGTTACTGGTGTAATGTACTAAAATGTAAAAAAGTAAATGTAAAAAGTGTTTCATGTGCCAGTGCATTATACGTGCTTTTTAAATACACATGTACTGATTCTGAATGTTATTTTTAGTATTGTTTTGTACAACATTGAAATAAACCAAAGTACACACTATATGTGAACTAGGATTGTCATGCATATATATATAAATACATATATATAGTGTTATTATTGAAAGACAATGTAAATGCTCTTATTTATGTAGTATAGTCTGAAAAAAATCATTGTTATTATTATTATTTTCTTTCTGAAAGAATAAGTTGTCTGTCTGAGTTAGATTCTGGCGAGAGTCATGGTCACATGTGTGTCATTGTCATGAGTGTAAAATCAATGAGGTTCTGCTTTTTACTCTGATCAGTTTTGTTATGGAATTTGTATGACTGTTTTCCCATTTAAATTATTTATACCAAATGTTACAAAATTGGAAAGAAGTACAAATGTTTTTTTCATGTGATTTGTCCAAAAATTTCTAATATCTTTCAAATGTCAATAGGTAATCCAAATATTTCCTAAAAGGACATCTGTCTTGCGCAGATCTGTCCACAAAGTTTAATTTGATTGTTGCTTTCTTATAAATGGCAGTATTTTTCGATGGAAAATGTTTCATTCTATACCATGTTATTTATGAATTGTTGTGACAGGTGCATTTAGCAAATGTCATACTGACATGTATATTTTCTCAATCTTTTTCTTTTTTAACTTTGTGTACACTATTGACAATCTGAAAAGTGTGGAATATAAAATGTGGTTTTTGTATTAGGTTATAATGAATTTGGGAAAAAATTAATTTAATCTTAGAAAATAAAACTAAATAGGAATAGATATTTTTATCTTTATTGTAAGTGATTAGTTGATATAATAGAAATGACCTCTATGAGAAATGAAAGAAGCTTTTGATTAAACTATGTCTTTCTTCCATTGTAAGAAGACTGTTAAAATTATATTTCCTTCAATTTGCAGAAATTGATGAATGCTCAATAATTGCCTAATATGTTGTTTGAGCATGGACAGGAGGACACAGATATTGATTATTGAATGATATTCATTTTCTTGTTTGTTGAAGGTGTCAAATATCTGATTTTGGGAAATAAACAGTTATGTTGATGATATCATGAACTTTAGAGGCTCAATCAGCTGCTAAATAAAGAAAACAGTCATGCTGTCCTTTAATCTTAAAAACAAATTTTTATTGGACTCTCGCAATGTTCAGAGTGTGTGCGTGTGTATAATATTTTGTATATTTTTTAGTATGGATGGTGAGACAGTGTTTTTTGAGAATGCCAAAGCCAATCAGAAAGTTGTACAGTTGGAAGATTGTTTTCCAGTGCTTTAATGCAAGTTTTATCAAATAGTTATTTTATTTATTTATTATTTTGTTTTGTGAAGTTTGCAAATCAATATTTTTATGATAGTGTCTCCCATACAATTGAGTGTTTTATATAAATAAAAGATTTGAAAGAAAAACGAATCTTGGCCATCTTGATTAATTATTTTGTATATCTGCAATGTTTCAAAAAGAAATCAATGCAATAAAAAAAAACAGTAGAAGAACAGATTTAAGACAAATGTTTAAAAATGTGTGCCAGGAAGTAATAAAAAAGTATTTTAAATCTACACAGCAAAAACCAATAACAAGCTAACATTGTGGTCTTAGTATATTGTAGTGTTTTAGAAATTAAAATTTATAAGACGATCAATATGTTTATAATGCATATATGTTTTTAAGGAGTTAATGGAATAATGTGATCCAAATAGTAATGGACTAATTTATTAATGTTGTCTATTTTATTTGTGTAGTTAAATTATAATAAATCAAGTAATATAGAAATATAAATTTAGAGTCGATTCTCCTACTTAGGTCAACAAAGAAAATTTTTATTTTATTATAGTTACTTTTTATTAAATATTTGCAATTAATATAAATATGTATATACATATGACAAAATCGCAATATTAAGTGGCAAAATAGAAAGCGATTTTTTTAATTATGGGTTTATATGGTGTTGGACCATTATTTTTGTTTGTTACTATTTATTCATTCATAAATCACATTCTCAAAAATTAGGCCATCACAGGTAGGATTCAAACCCACGGCCTTTGGATTAGAAGTAGGATTCGAACCCATTGCCCTACAATGAGCAATTTTCCTTTTTATATATGGTGTTGGACTATTATTTTTGTTTACTATTTATTCAATAACACAGCATAACAATAACATTCAATTCATATTTCACAGTACAATTCAATTGACAAAAGTCGGTCAAAAAATCAAATTTTGTTTTTTTTTAGCCTAAATTATTCTTTATATACCTTACAAAATTTGAAAGCTATTAATTTAAAAAACACAATTGATAGCTTTTATGTTCATATTTATTCACATCCCTATGCAAATCAAAACTTTAAACTTATCTCAGAAAGATAAAATAACTAATTTATCTTCATTTAAAATGCTAAAGCTTTTTTTGTAATTATGCCTAATGCTTTGATTTTTTTTTTTTTTTTTTTTTTACTTATTGCTAATAGTATATGTAACAAAAGCTGGTATGCATTTTTGAATCAAAGCAATACTTATTTTTTTTAAATAACTGAACATGGAACTTATACATTTTTTAAGAAATTTTCAATAAGCATTCATAAAAAGAAGTATTGTAAAAATATCAATCATGTTTTCTCAAAACTCATACCAACAAAAATTTCATGCTTGTACAGAATTTTTTGTTGAAGGAGCAGCATTTTAAAATCACAAATTTTAAGTGTTTTCCTTAAAAAATTAAGTGGCTAGCTTTTTATGAAATTTGGAGCACAAAATCTGTTTTACATAGTATACACACATAGGAAGCAACCAAAACAATTTTGAAAATCCTTAAATGAAAAATTTTGCATAAATCGTACCGTGTCCTCTTAATTAAGTTTAACTAATGAATTAATATTTGAAAAAACTGTATTAACATCAAGTGTCATCCACTACGGGTTTTAAAAAATGTATTTGAACTTGAATGGATGAATAGAAAGTATTTTATTAACAATTAAAAATTTGAACAAGATATATATATATATGGGAATCTAACCGAAATCTTCCAAAAAGTTAGATTCTTCAGATAGCGAAAATTTATAATGGTGAGGTATCTAGGGTTTTTTTTTTTGCGATCTATGGGTTAAGTTTGAATAAAGCTGCAACATAATTCAAAGAAAGAGACTTTTTGAAAATTAAATAATTTATTACGAGTTTTAGGGAAGAGATTACAGAGGGAATATTTACTGGATAATAGAAATTAGAACATACAGATATTAAAAAATAGAAAAGTTAGATTATACCCTCTAGAAGACGTTAGAAATTTTTTAAAAAAACTCATTGTGTGATGGGATTGAAACTTACCGCCTGGTTATGAGCGAGCGGATGCGCAAAAGCGCTACTTCGTCGTTACATGGTTAGTGGACCTCTGCCGGAAAATTAGCTGCGTTTTGTAAGCTCGCCAGATGGCGTTGATCTGGAGTGCTGTTTTAACTAAAATTACCGTCCTCTATAGAGGGATATAATCCAACCTTTTACAAAGAAAGTTCCATGGGATATCCTACATATATATAGCCTTGAGTATTGGCAAATTACAGATGAAGGTTGACTAACCGCGAAACTTTGTTTAAACCTGCAACCTTAGTTCCTGAGGGTAGGAGTTTGCTATTGTACTACTGTGGCTAATATTCTTCTCACTATCTTGACTAGTTATCTTAGGTTTACAAGTATTTTGTACATATTTATGGATTATATATGTATTATATTAGTAAATATATATATATATATTATATAAATATATATATATGTTTTTTGAAAAAGAAAAGAAAGTAGGATTCAATAGATGAAGGATCGAATTGAAAAAGAAAAGAAAGTAGGATTCATCATTGTTAGGGTCTATTTTTTTTAAAAAAAATTTAAGATATTTTTTTGGTCAAACAGTTACAAACAGAATCACCTTAAGTCTAACCTGCATATAAAGATTTTGATTGAAAACAAATTTCCTTGTCATACAACCTTTACAAGATTTATTTTTGCATTATACAAATGATACTTATCATATATCAGCATAAAAAAACTTTATTCATATAATCAACAACTATAGAATTAAAAAGTCAAAACATGTATACAAACCATTTTCTTTCATGACTAATAATTTCTACGTGTTTTTTAATTACAGCTATTGCTTAAATTATCAATGGTATTTTAAAGAATCGGTTGTAAAAAAAATTTCTCGTTTTGTAATATACGTAATACTACCATTAGTAATGCTACAGAATTATACAGTATTTTTAGGAAATTTTTTCGTGAAAAAATGTCAATGTTTTTGTCAAGTGAATAACCAATTTAGTGCTAGATGATTATTAGCTCCTCTGTTACTATATTTAAATATTTAGAAATAGATTTTTTTAAATATGTTTTTTAAATTTTATTTTATTTTTTTTATCCTACTCCTGTCTTCGGCATCTCTGCCATTAGTCGACGAGCAGCCCAATAAAATGATGACGAAGCATAAAAAGAATTAAAATTTGTCTCCGTAGAGTTATCTACAAAAAACTTTAAAACAATAGGGCAGTGTCTGAGATGGTCACCATCCATTTCACCCTGATTGCACAGAGGGCACCAAGCAGAATCCTTTAGTCCAATGCGATGTAAATAAATGCCTTTGCAAATAATCATGTCCAGTAAGTAGACGAAAGCACGCAATTCCAACAGATCGAGGCAGGGAACTGGGAACTCTACCACTTTTGTTAAGCAAGATATTCCACCTTTTACCTGCAGCTGCTTCGCCATACAGGGAGACTATCAATTTGCAGTTAACTGTAAAGGATTCTTTTGATGTTACGCAGAGGCAGGGGAGAGTCAGGTTGGGACATGAGAGATCCCTCTTTAGCAAGCCTATCTGCTTTCTCATTTCCAGAAATGTTATAGTGGCTGAGAATCCACTGGAGGGCAATGCTTTCTCTAGACTTCCCAAGTTCAGCTAATTTCCTTCTACAGGAATTCATTGGAGCGTTTTCATATCTTGAGTTTATTAGAGACAAAATGGCAGCTTAAGAATCGATAAAGAATACAATATTATGTTCAGATATTATACTTTCCAATTTATCAATCGCAAATGATATATTGCTGCTATCTCACCATCAAAATTGTCACAATACTTTCCAACAGGATAACTAAAACTGAAAGCACTTGAATAGTCTCCAGCACCAGCATTTTTAATAGCATCTTCTGCTGAACCATCTGTGTATACATGGAACCATTTGTCAAGAGGATATCTGTAATGTATAGTAGCAAGGACAGAACTTTTTAAGTCACTTTGTATAGAAAATTGTTTACCAACACTCCAAACAAGATCCAGGTGGCTCTCCAAAGACATCTGGCACATAATAGGGTTAAGTACCTGTGGGAAAACTTGGCGGTTGGTGTAGGAATATCGAAAGTATCATAAAGATCATGAACAGTTGAAAGGAAAGACTTGTGAGTTTTTAATCTTTCATTTGTGGGTCTATAATAATATAGGAAAATATTTCTCCTTCTCAAGATCTTTTCAACCCGGTTCAGTGCACTTCTTTGACTCCTTTCACTGAAAGGTTCCAAATCTGTCTGGAGTTCCATTGCAGCTATAGGGGTTGATTCGGCCCCACCAGGGATTAAACGCAACATGCTGTTTTGGAAAAGATTAAGCCAATTTTTAACAGAATCAGAGGCAGTTATTAAAACCTCATTTCCATACTCAACAACAGGTCGCACATAACACTTATAGGCTGTACACAAAACATCTTGAGTTGAGCCCCAAGTTACACCAGCTAAACGCTTCAGCAGCTTAGATCTTGAGTAACCTCTATCAACAGTTGAATCTATATGCTTCTTCCATGTTAATTTAGGATCTAAATGCCCAAATAAACAGTGCCAAATGTCCGAGATAGAACTTTTTTATCGTACTGAAGTTGGATGTCATGGTGTTTAGTACTGAGAGAAAACAATTGAAAGGTGGTCTTATCAGTATTAACGGTCATCTTGTTCTCATAAGACCAAATGCAAAGATTAAGTAAAGCCTGCTGAAGCACACTCTCCAAGCCAGAAATATCAGATCCTGTAGCACTCATCACCATGTCATCAGCAAACAAAATATTTATACCTGAAACAGATTTAGGAATAAGATCTATCAAATCGTTAATCCTTAGATCAAAAAGAATTGGGCACAGTACTGCTCCCTGAGGCAAACCCTGTTTGGTTTGCCTAAAGCCAGACAAAGTATGGCCATACCTAACGCTAATAAATCTTTGGTCAAGAAAACTCTTAATCCATTTATATAGGTTTCCAGAAATGCCACATGAAACCAGCTTTTTAAGCAATCCAGCTCTCCAAACTCTTTCAAATGCATTCTTAAAATCCACAAACACAGAAAGGGTACTTTGCTTTCTCTGAAAGCCATCCCTTATCTCTTGAGATAAGTGGACAATTTGTTCAGGATTGCATCTATGTCTCTGAAAACCAGCTTGCATTTCAGAAATTATTCCAATTTTGTCTAGAACATACAGTAATCTGTTAGCAATCATTCTTTCAGTTAGCTTACACATTATATTTGTAAGAGAGATTGGACGGTAGCTGTTTATATTTTCTGCGGGTTTGTTAGGTTTGAGAATTGGTACGATTATAGCTTTTCTCCAAGCACTTGGCAAGCCATATTCTTCCAGGTCTGGTTAATAAAGGCCAACAAAGTCATTTTAGCAGTCTCCCAGACTTATAAGAAACTCGGGCAAGATTACATCAGGGCCTGCTCTCTTGCCCTTCACCAAGGTACTAATACCATTTCTCAACTCTTCTACATTAAAGTCATCATTAAAAAGTTGTTGAAAATCTGCTGAATTGTTGTTTTGTTGAGGTTTCAAATGACTTTTTAAAATTAGGTCTGAGGTTGCTTACCCTTGCATAGTGCCCGCAAAAGGCACTAGAGATGT
Source organism: Trichonephila clavata (assembly GCA_019973975.1). Taxonomy (NCBI): domain Eukaryota; kingdom Metazoa; phylum Arthropoda; class Arachnida; order Araneae; family Nephilidae; genus Trichonephila; species Trichonephila clavata. Next base: position 87,941 of record BMAO01005306.1, read on the forward strand.
CCTTATCAGATGTAAGTTCTTTAGAACCTTTCTTTATAGGTTAATATCTTAAAATTTTTTTATTGTTTAACTGTGACAAAAATTTATGAGCCTTCACTCCATCTCTTCTAAAGTTCAATCTCTTTAGGAAATTTTTATATGTAGAACGTTTAGCTTCAATAATTGATTTCTTGAACGTAGCCTGTGCCTTACGCAAAGCTATGCAGTCCTTACTAAGCCCAGTGTTGCGAGCGAGCTCTCTTGCTTCATCTCTGTCTTTCTTAAGTTTTTGTTAATTTTCATTCCAAAAAGGTGTATACTTCTTTTGCTGTCCTCTTGGGACACAAAGAGAGGCACATTTCAGAACAGCAAGTGTAAAAAACCTTGAATAATATTCAAAATTTGGCATAACCAAAGAATCGGTTAAAACTTCGTTAGTTAAGTTTTTAAATTTAGTCTAATTTGCCTTTTTGAGGTTCCAGTAGGTTCGTCTAGGCTCCCTATAAGAAGGTCCATATATTATAATACTCGAAAGTAGAATTTTATGCCCAGAACCGCCTGGACTATAAATTAGTTTATATGACAAAGCTGGTTGTGTCGAGAGCAAATCGGGATGAGAGACACCTCCGCTGTAGGACAAGAATGTTGTAGAATTTTCTTCATTTTCAATAAAATCGATAGGATTTGAGTCGATAAGATTCTCAACTATGCTACCAATACAGCTTGTCGCCATATAACCCCAGTGAGTTGATGGTGCATTAAAATCTCCAAGGATAAAGGATTTTCTATCCCAATTAAGCAGAATACTATCAGAGTCAGGCTTATTATTTGGAGTATTGTACAGAAAGAATACTCTAATTGGGGTATCTTGTCTCCAAATATGCATTTGTGTAAATTCTAATTTATCAATAGTCATCTGGCGGGAGGCAATTAATTTTGCCTTTAGGGAAAGTTTAACAAAAACAATAATGCCAGAAGCAATTTGTCTTGAGCGCTTTAGCACAAATTTCTGGTAACCAGTTAAAATATTCTTCGTTATCTGCCGCAGCACAAAACTCAACAATGCCCATTAAGTCTAAATCATTATTTAAAACAATAGTCATCAATTCAATGAATTTGTCATTTGTTAATCCACCAGCATTCCAGAAAGAAATCTTAAAAACTGTTTCAGTCCTAGTCTTAAAAAAGACTTTTTGATTCATTGTAGCTCAAAACACTTCTTATACCCTCAAAAAAGAAAAGCACTTATCACCAATTTTTTCAACTTTACTTCTTCATCAGAAAGGACTACTATAAGGCGATAAATTATTCGTTCAGTTTTAAACAGGAGGCACCACGTGAAGGCGACTGAAACCACCTCCCTTTTTAAATATGTTCAATCAGCAATTTTCCTTGTAGAGTCGGTCAAAAAAGTATTGGGACACACTACCAATTCATAGATTTTTATCGTAATATTTTACTTAAACATACAAATGAAACCAAAAAAAAGAAGTAAAAGTTATTTTGGTAAATGCAAATAATAATAATTTGAACAAAACTCATACATTAATGCAATTATGGTTAAAATTGAAAATAAAAGAAATCTAGTTAAAAAACGTGCTCAAAAAAGTATTGGGACACCTCCCAATAAATTTTTTTAAAAACAATTCAAACTTAGATATTAATATCTTACTGGGCCGCCTTTGCTTTTTATGACCTCTCGAAATCTATTTGGCATGGATTGGATCATTTTTTTTTTTTTTTGCAAAACGATCTATCGATTTTGGTCCACTCTTCGACCAAATATTTTCATATTATGCTTGTTAGAAATTTTGTTCTCATGTAATTTTTGCTGAAAATAATCCCACATATGTTCAATGGGATTTAGGTCTGGACATTGTGCAGGAGTCTTAATAACACTAGGACCCATAACTTGCAAATATCTATAGCAGGGGTGGCCAACCCGCGGCACGCGAAGACTTATTGAAAAATTACAAAAATGTTATAAAAATATTACTGAATTAATATAATTACAATAGAAAATTATCATGAAGAGAATATGTAAAAAACAATTTTTCACTGTGAGATTTTAAAGGCGCTAAGCAAGATTTTTCTTTTCTTCAGTGTAGCGCCAAAAAGGAGATCATGCTCCAAAGCTTACAATTCCACAGCTTTGTAACGTTCCGAGAAAAATGGTGAGTAACGTGAAACTAAAAACAAATAAATTCTCGCTCTCTCGGACCGTCGAATCTGCCCAAAAAGTCACCCTCTATTGGCTATCAGCGTGATGTCAGATAAAAATGTTTTTCCCAAGGTGCTGGCTATTTATGATTTCTGTAATATCGAGAAGTAATTCTGCAATATATTAGAAGAGCAGTTGTTGATACGGTAGAATTAATTCTATCTGCACAAAGTAGCCGCTTTATGAAGCAGAGAGAGTGAGAACTTGCATCTATGACTAATCAAAATGCTGGATTCGGTGCCTAAAAAATTTGCAGCCTAACTTTGGCAAATTGTTTCTAGCTGTCAGACTCAGTTGATTTTAAACTCTGTTAGCAAGACGCGTTAAACATTCCCCCCCCCTTTTCTAAAATTGTTTTTAGACTTAAGCGTTGAGCGTAGTTGCTTAAAGTTTTTTTATTTTCAATATGTTTATGAGTAAATTTTCGACATTGAAAAGAAATTATGATGAGGATATTGCAGCACGTGAATTTAAAATTGCCAGGGAAGAACACAATACTTGTTTACAAATCAAAATGCTTCCAAGCCTGTTTGTTTATATGTGGAATTTGAACAGCGGTTCCAAAAAAAAATTGACTTGGACCGTCATTTCAAACAACTGCATAATGATTTGAACAGAAAATATCCTGTCGGATCAAATTCGCGAACGGAATTTATCATTAAAGAAAAAAAGAAATCCTTTGTCGGCCAACAATTTTTGTTCCAAAAGAGAAATGATGAAATGGAAACTATGGTGAAGGCTTCTTATGAGCTTTCTTTGTTGTAGCCCGCAAGAAAAAACCATATTCTGATGGAAAGGAGGTAATAAAAAGTAGCCTTTTAATTTTCACCCAAAATATCGGTGATCTAAAGGTCAAAAATATGGTTGATAAAATAGCTTTGTCTAAAATACCGTCATGTGTCGTATAGATGACATGGGCCAGGATGTTGGAGCGCAAATTGCCTCTGGACTTCAAAATTGCAAATATTTTTCATTAACTTTGGATGAAAGCTGTGATATCACAGACAATGTGAAGTTAAGCATCTTTGGGCGTTACACGAACAATAATTTTGATACCGTGGAAAAACTTCTTGATTTGCGCCAACTAGTTTTTACAGGTGAAGACATTTTTAAGGAACTTAAAAATGTAATTGAAGTTAACAAAGTAGAAAGGACAAAATTAGACAGTGTTGGCACAGATGGAGCGCCTTGCATGGTTGGCAGAATAAAACGGTTTTGTTGATTGCCTGAAAACTATTTGAGAAGAAAAGTTTTCAAGTATCATTATATTACTCATCAAGAAGCTCTTTATGCCAAAGAATTAAACTCATCTTTCGTTGTTAATCCAGTGGTGCGCTGTATTAACAAAATACGAGCTCGTGCTCTGAATCGATGAGGATTTCGTACGGAAATATGGCTCACATTCATTGTAGTGTGCGTTTGCTTTCCAAAGGAAGTTCACTTACGAGATTTTGGAGTTTGAGGGAATGTGTTTTGGAATACCTGGAAGAAAACGATGAACTGCCCAGTGAATGCTCGCTCCTTAGGAGTGAAAACTGGCTATGCGATTTAGCTTTTCTTACGAATATAAGGGAACATTTAAACAATTTAAATTTAGGTTTACAGTGAAAAAATTGTATTTTTACTACCGTAGTTGGTTATATATCTTCTTTTGTGATCAAACTTTATTTTTTGTCTGGATGTTGGAGAGAAAAAATTAACTCATTTCTCATTCACACGCATGCAGGAATTATCTACCAAAGTTAGTAATGTTCCGATCTCTGATAGATTTAAAAATTTAATATCCATTTTGCAGGATTCTTTCAGTGCCAGGTTTGAGGACTTTAATGATAAAAATATTGAACTTTTCACTAATCCTTTTTTGATTTCTCTTACTCTGAAAAGCAAATATAAGGAAAATATTTTAACAGCATATGATCTGAATTTCATCGAATTTGGGAAATTTGTGCCACCAAGCAATTTTCTAAATTTACATGATTTAGCGGTCAAATATTGTTGTAGCCGCTCATCCGGTATAGTGGTCAGTGAAGCTGACTGCGGTGCCGCAGGGACTGGGTTCGAATCCCGGAGAAGGCATGGATGTTTGTGTTGTAATCCTTTCTTCTGTCTGTGTTGTTTACCCCCGTGTTATACGTTCAGTGGTGCACGGGGTTTATAAATGTTAAATATATATATATATATATATTGTTGTAGGTTTGGATCAACATATGTTTATGAAGAAATGCTTTCTGTTTTGAATGTAATTGAATCATCGCTCCAAATTAACTGTTATGCACCTAAAATACCTAATTTTGTTAGCATCTTCAAAAACTAATCCAAATGTAGACGATTTAGTAAAAAAACTAAAAATTCAAAAGCCACATTAAAAAAGTACTGACTGCTTAATAATCATTCAAAATTAAATGTTTCAAGTTGTTTATTTTTATTTTGTACCTAAGCTAACTGATTGATCCTGTAAAAATTTATCAACAATAAAATATAAGTTTCTACTTTTGTTTTATTTGTTACATCATTTTTTTTTTATATTTTCACTACATAGAACTTGCATTTAAAAATATGTGTTTGGTGAAAATAACCCATAATAGCCCCAAAAGTAACATTTTTTTCACTTTTGTATATTTTTTAGTTTGGTGGAAAAATTGGAAGTGGCACGCGTAATTTTTTTAATCAGATTGTGGCACGCTTCCCAAAAAGGTTGGCCACCCCTGATCTATAGTATGTTTTGGGTCATTATCTTAGTATAATTTAAAATGTTCTGAGATTCCCAGCTTGCTCACACTTTGCTTTAAATTTCGCTTTAGAATATCAGGCATATTTATTCATTATAACATCAATACCAAGTTCCCGACACTAGAGCTTGCCATGCAGCCCCAAACTATTATGTTACCCTCTGCATATTTGACAGTAGATCATAAACTTTTGACATGCATCGCTGTATTTGATTTCCACCAAACTTTTTGCTTGCCATCCGATCCGAAAATGTTATATCTGCTTTTCATCAACAAAAATTACTTTTCCTCAATATTCTGTTGGCTGCCCCTTACATACATTTTAGCAAATGCCAACCTAGCTTGTATATTTGCTTTGCTGATGTAGGGCTTTCTTTGAGATACTCTGCCATGATACTTATGTTTTCTTATGGCCGTGGTAGCTGAGTGATCTAGGCATCGGATCAGGGCTAGCGTGTCATGAGTTCGATCCCAGTACCACTAAAGACCCGCCGTGTAGGGGCGCGAAGCACGTTAAATCTGTCGAGAGCTCAAACGTCCTCCCGTTGGGGTGCCAGCTCAGGTGTCATCCGCGTCCCTTCACCATGGTTAAAAATTACGCGGACCGTCGCCAAAAGTCCTCGTGTTGCTAATCAGTGCGACGTTAATGTTCTCTCCACGCACTCACTTATGTTTTCTTAAAACATTTTTGACAGTTTCAGAATAGACTGATTTTCGGAACACTTTTACATTGCAAAGTCATTTTTACTGCACTAGTTCTTAGATTAATGTGTACTTGTCTCTCTCACACACACAATCCACCTCTCTTCGCGTTCATTAAATATCCTTAGACACCCTGATCTTTGCTGGTTTTCTTGAACCCGTCAATGATGTTAAAAACAGTACACTTACTTAATTTCAAGATTTTTTCTATACAACGAACAGATTTCTCCTCTTTCCAATGACTTATTATGAGATTTCGGACACCAACCAATTTATCTTTGTTTCTCGCCATTTTTTCTATAAATAATCTTGTCTATTGAAACGTTTATATGTTTAAACTTCTAGCCTAAAAAGTGGTATGAAATTAAATTCTATTGATGCGCAGTATATTTGTTAAATTTCTCATTTCAAAAGTGTCCCAATACTTTTTTGACTCCAGTGTGCCTTTGAATTATATTCGAAAAGCTGGATCTAATTATAATTCTATAATACTAATAAAATTTTCCTAATATATTGTACACCAAATGTTAAAATATTTTCTAATTCATTTTGTTTTAATGTGCTAAATATTTTTATAAATGGCTGTACAGTTATGCATGCCAAGTGTCCCAATACTTTAATGAGTGACTGTGTGTACATATAATATTTACATTTAAGTACATAATTTGCGGGAAACTTAACGAGACACGCACAGTCGCGGAAACCTGTGATTTCTTTGTGGAAAATTTAAGATATCTATACTTAATCTCCCTTTCTCTTTCGAAATATTTAAATTAGTTACCTCTTTCCGCGCAAGGTATCTGAATAGATGAAAAGCCTGAATAATCAACTTAAAAACTTAAACCAAATACTTAATGATCTGCTTTCTAGTGAGTGAGTTTCTATATGCAATCATTCATCTGGAGCTTTTATAAAAAAACTTCCGAAGCAATTCTGTGGCCGCGATAGCCTAGTGGCCACGGTATCGGATCGTGCCTGGCATGTCATGAGTTGGAGCCCAGTACTACTAAAGAACCACCGAGTAGGGAAGCGATGCACATTAAAT
>BMAO01005307.1:0-42314 GCA_019973975.1 Trichonephila clavata
TGTATAAATTATTGATATCTAAGTCCTAGCATTAAGAATTCGATTGTATTGAAAAATATATTTAGACCTGTAACTGTCACCTCTTGATAAATAAAAAGGGCAGAACTCATCTAATTTGTATTTTCTAAAAATCTCTAAAATTGAAGTATAGAATGATGTTTGCTCTTTCGTAACCCAAAAACCAAGTGGATTCCCGCAAAACCAATTTTCGCGGTGGATCTCTACTCCGTAAATTGAACATGCAAGCCAAATTTCAAGTCTAAATCAAACAGAAAAAAAAAACAAAAGTTTTACTATCAGTATCCCCGTAATCCCCTGTTGTTGAGAGCCGTTTTCCAAAATAACCTCTCTTAGCGGATTTCAATTCAACAAAAGAAAAATGCAAACCAAATTTCATTATTATAGTCCTTGTAGCTCGAAAAAAGGATTTTTTTTTGTGTCAATACGTCCCAGTAACCCCTGCACCCTCCGCAGAACTTGATTTACTTAAAATACATTCTTAGTGCATCCCTATTCAACAAAAGAAACATGCTTAAAAAATTTCAAGTATATGGGTCTAACAATTAAAAACAGGAATATTTTTCTGTAACTCCTCTTGACCCCTCGCAACCATCCTTAGGGTCAATTTTCGTTTTACTCTTTGTTAGAGGAATTATATTCCATGAAAGGAACATGCTTACCAATTTTCAAGCAGGATGATCAAATAGTTTAAAAATGGAAATATTTATCGATTACGCTTCTTAATCTCCCAAAATTAAACTTGGTAGTTGATATTCGCAAAAACCCATTTTGTAGCGGTTCTCTACGAAAGGAATCTGCTTATCAAATTTCAAGACTGTACGTCTAATAGTTTAAAAATGGGATAATTATCTATAACGCCACTTGAGCCCCGCAACGCCACTTCGGTGTCTGTTTTCACAAAACCCATTTTGTAGGGGAATTGCACTCTATGAAAGGAATCTGCTTAGCAAAATTTGTGCGTCCAATAAATTAAAAATGCAAAAAAAATTATCAATAACGCCCTTGAACCCCCGCAACGCCACCTAGGGTCTATTTTCACAAAACACATTTTCTAGTGTATCTCTATCCTATGAGAGGAATCTGCTCACCAAATTTCAAGACTGTGCGTCTAATAGTTTAAAAATAGAAATAATTACTTATATCTGCCCTTAACCCTCCGCAACACCCCTTGGGGTCAATTTTCCCCAAACCCGTTTTGTAACGGATATGTACTCCATGAAAGAAACATTCCTACCAATTTTCAAACAGGTAGGTCAATTAGTTTAAAAACGAAAAATTTATCTATTACGCCACTTAATCCCCGCAACGCCACTTAGAGGTCTGTTTTCCCAAAACTTCTTATAGCTGATCTCTACTCTATTGAAAGAAATCTTTTTTTCAAATATAAAGACTGTGCGTCTAATAGTTTAAAAATGGAAATAATTATCTATAACGCCCCTTAAGTCCCGGAACGCACTTGGGGGCAATTTTCACGAAACCCATCTTGTAGCGTATCTCTACCCTATGAGAGGAATCTGCTTACTAAGTTTCAAGACTGTACGTCTAATAGTTAAAAAATCGGAATTTATAACGCCCTTAAACCCCCACCCCCGCAACACCCTTGGGGTCAATTTTTTAAAAACCCATTTTGTAGCGGATATTTACTCCATGAAAGAAACTTACCTACCAATTTTCAAGCAGGTAGGTGAAGTAGTTTAAAAACGGATATATTTATCTATTACGCCTCTTAATCCCCCGCAACGCCACTTAGAAGTCTGTTTTCACAAAACCCGTTTTGTAACTGATCATTATTCTACGAAAGGAATCTATTTATCAAATTTAAAGACAGTGCGTCAAATAGTTTAAAAATGAAAATATTTATCTATAACGCCCCTAAGCCCCTGCAACGCCACTTGGTTGACGATTTTCACCAAACTCATTTTGTAGCGGATCTCTACTGTATGAAAGGAATCTGCTAACCCAATTTCAAAATATTACATTGAGTAGTTTAAACATAAACAATTATTTATAACGCCCCTTAAGTCCCGCAACGCCACTTGGGGGCACTTTTCACGAAACCATTTTGTAGCGTATCTCTACCCTATGAGAGGAATCTGCTTACTAAGTTTCAAGACTGTACGTCTAATAGTTAAAAAATCGGAATTTATAACGCCCTTAAACCCCCACCCCCGCAACACCCCTTGGGGTCAATTTTTTAAAAACCCATTTTGTAGCGGATATTTACTCCATGAAAGAAACTTACCTACCAATTTTCAAGCAGGTAGGTGAAGTAGTTTAAAAACGGATATATTTATCTATTACGCCCCTTAATCCCCCGCAACGCCACTTAGAAGTCTGTTTTCACAAAACCCGTTTTGTAACTGATCATTATTCTACGAAAGGAATCTATTTATCAAATTTAAAGACAGTGCGTCAAATAGTTTTAAAATGAAAATAATTATCTATAACGCCCCCTAAGCCCCTGCAACGCCACTTGGGGGACGATTTTCACCAAACTCATTTTGTAGCGGATCTCTACTGTATGAAAGGAATCTGCTAACCCAATTTCAAAACTGTACATTGAGTAGTTTAAACATGGAAACAATTATTTATAACGCCCCTTAACCCCCGTAACGCCCCTTGCGTTTCGTATTTCGGAAAATCCGTTCTTAGCTGATGTCTACTCTATGAAAGGAACATGTCTACCAAATTTCAAGTATGTAGGTTGAATAGTTCCAGAGATATCGTGATTAGTCAGTCAGTCAGTCAGTCAGTCAGTCAGTCAGTCAGTCAGTCAGTAGTGAGTCGCTTTTCTCCTTTATATATATTACTTTATTCCTTTTTATTTTTTTTTTTTACTTTATATATATAGATAAATTATTGATATCTAAGTCTAGCATTAAGAATTCGATTGAATTGAAAAATATACTTATACCTGTAACTGTCACCTGTTGATAAAAAAAAAGGGCAGAACTCATCTAATTTGTATTTTCTAAAAATCTCTAAAATTGAAGCATAGAATGATGTTTGCTCTTTCGTAACTCAAAAACCAAGTGGATTCCCGCAAAACCAATTTTCGGTGGATCTCTACTCCGTAAATTGAACATGCAAGCCAAATTTCAAGTCTAAATCTAACAGAAAAAGCAAAAGTTTTACTATAAATATCCCCGTAATCCCGTTGAGAGCCGTTTTCCAAAATTACCGCTCTTAGCGGATTTCAATTCAACAAAAGAAAAATGCAAACCAAATTTCATTATTATAGTCCTTGTAGCTCGAAAAAAGTAATTTTTTTTGTCAATACGTCCCAGTAACCCCTGCAACCCCCCAGAACTTGATTTGCTTAAAATTTATTCTTAGTGGATCCCTATTCAACAAAAGAACATGCTTAACAAATTTCAAGTATATGGGTCTAACAATTAAAAACAGGAATTTTTTTTCTGTAACTCCTCTTGACCCCTCGCAAACATCTTTGGGGTCAATTTTCATTTTACTCTTTGTTAGAGGAACTCTATTTCATGAAAGGAACATGCCTACCAATTTTCAAGCAGGATGATCAAGTAGTTTAAAAATGGAAATATTTATCGATTACGCCTCTTAATCTCCCGAAATTAAACTTGGTAGTTGATATTCGCGAAACCCATTTTGTAGCGGTTCTCTACTTTACGAAAGGAATCTGCTTATCAAATTTCAAGACTGTACGTCTAACAGTTTAAAAATGGGGATAATTGTCTATAACGCCACTTGAGCCCCCGCAACGCCACTTCTGGGTCTGTTTTCACAAAACCCATTTTGTAGGGGAATTGCACTCTATGAAAGGAATCTGCTTAGCAAAATTTGAAGACTGTGCGTCCAATTAATTAAAAATGCAAAAAAATTATCAATAACGCCCCTTGAACCCCCGCAACACCACCTAGGGGTCGATTTTCACAAAACACATTTTGCAGTGTATTTCTATCCTATGAGAGGAATCTGCTAACCAAATTTCAAGACTGTGAGTCTAATAGTTTAAAAAAAGAAATAATTATTTATATCTGCCCTTAACCCCCCGCAACACCCTTGGGGGTCAATTTTCTCCAAACCCGTTTTGTAGCGGATATTTACTCCATGAAAGAAACATTCCTACCAATTTTCAAGCAGGTAGGTCAAATAGTTTAAAAACGAAAATATTTATCTCTTACGCCACTTATTCCCCTGCAACGCCACTTAGAGGTCTGTTTTCACAAAACCTTCTTATAGCTGATCTCTACTCTATGAAAGAAATCTCTTTATCAAATATAAAGACTGTGCGTCTAATAGTTTAAAAATGGAAATAATTATCTATAACGCCCCTTAAGTCCCTCAACGCCACTTGGGGGCAATTTTCACGAAACCCATTTTTAGCGTATCTCTACCCTATGAGAGGAATCTGCTTACTAAGTTTCAAGACTGTACGTCTAATAACTTAAAAATAGGAATTTATAACGCCCTTAAACCCCCGCCCCCGCAACACCCCTTGGGGGTCAATTTTCCCAAAACCCATTTTGTAGCGGATATTTACTCCAGGAAAGAAACTTACCTACCAATTTTCAAGCAGGTAGGTGAAGTAGTTTAAAAACGGATATATTTATCTATTACGCCCCTTAATCCCCCGCAACGCCACTTAGAAGTCTGTTTTCACAAAACCCGTTTTGTAACTGATCATTATTCTACGAAAGGAATCTATATATCAAATTTAAAGACAGTGCGTCAAATAGTTTAAAAATGGAAATAATTATCTATAACGCCCCCTAAGCCCCTGCAACGCCACTTGGGGGTCGATTTTCAGCAAACTCATTTTGTAGCGGATCTCTACTCTCTGAAAGGAATCCGCTTACCCAATTTCAAGATTGTACATCAAGTAGTTTAAACATGGAAACAATTATTATTAAAGCCCTTAACCCCCTGTAACGCCCCTTGCGTTTCGAATTTCGGAAAAATCCTTTCTTAGCTGATGTCTACTCTATCAAAGGAACATGTCTACCAAATTTCAAGTCTGTAGGTTGAATAGTTCCAGAGATTTCGTGATTAGTCAGTCAGTCAGTCAGTCAGTCAGTCAGTCAGTGAGTGAGTCGCTTTTCTCCTTTATATATATAGATATTTTCGTTTCATACATATTGATATCGTCGAACACTTACTCCCTCAAAGGCTACACTTTTTGCTTAACTTGTATTGAAAGATACACCAGATTGCCTGAGGCCTTCCCGATGACTAACCAAACAGCTGAAAAGTAACAGAAACTTTTTCTGTTTGGATTTTACGTTATGGGTGCGTCCCGGAGACCATCGTTACGGACAGAGGCAGAAATTTTGTGAGAGTGATCTATTAACTTTTAGGTATTGAAAAGAACTACGGCATATCACCCGGCATCTAATGGTATGATCGAACGGTGGCATCGTCATCTAAAGAGTTCTATAAAGTGTCTAGCAACGGAAAAATGGGCATAGGCTCTACCAGCAGCTTTGATTGAGATTCAATGTAGCCTCAAAGAGGATCTAAAGTGTTCTGCAGTAGAACTTGTATTTGGAAATACTCTTCGTTTACTTGGTGAATTTTTAAAGTCTAATACCAGAGATTTCCAGATGCCTGTTTAAGATTTTTTTTATGAAATTTACGAAATTATATATATACATGCGGAATCTACAGCCCATTTTAGTTACTAGACACTCAAGAAGTAATGTTTTATCCACAAAAATCTTCTCACATACGTTTTTGTTAGACAAGGTTGTGTCAGAAGGCCACTTCAGCAGCCATGGGACGTTCCTTTTGAAATAATTTCCCATAACAATAAATTTTTTACTCTTTTAATTAAAGGAAACACAAAAGTGTCATTTCAGTTGATTCATGGAGATCGAGGATTCAGTACAGCTCTACCCCGGACTAATCCAGTGCAGACCTTGACTACGATCCGGTATGGCAGTTGTGTGAGATTTCAATGCACTATAATTCTTCCACCAAAGAAAATCAAGCAGCTTGGCAGCTACCGGTCTAATGTGCTCGCTGTTTTAATTTATTCGTCAAGCCGTTTTGTTATATTTTAACCAGTTCTTAATGCTTATTTAAAGTTAACCAATTTTAATAAAAGTTAAGTTTGTACTTAAAAATTAAATTTGCTCATTACTGGAGTTAGAATTGATTGGTGACCAAAGGCTGCTATAGAAGTTAGATTTTAATTTTTTTCATTTTTTATTTTACTTTTAAAAATAGTGGAGACTTTGCTGCATCCCTAGATACATTATTTATGAGAATTTGATAAGTAGAATGCTAGAAAATTTAATTTTAAAATTATAAGCAAATGTGATGTAGCTATGATTCAAGTACACTTTCTTCAAAATCCGTTTTGTATAATATTTATGTTTTTTAAAAAACTAACTTTTCTGTATTATAATGTTCAAATTTATTGAAAATTGTAATTTTTTGTGCAAAGAGTACGGGAAGTTTACAATATTATTTTAAGTTTACAATATTATTAATATTATTAAGTTTGCAATACAATTTACGGAAAGTTTACTCTCTTATGATTAGTTACCAAAATATAAAAATAAAACTTTGTTTTTTGAAATCTTAATTATGTTTAGTTTTGGATTTATAAATAATCAGGTAGTTCTTAAATTATAAATCAAATGGATATAGTACGAAGTGGATCTTAAGGATTATTCTAAATTAAATACACAGCTTGTAAAATAGACATTTCGTTTTTCCTAAATGTTAATTAACATTTAAATGGTCATGAATAACTATATGTTTATAACTGTTCGTTTTGCTTTAAAATAAATAAATACATATATGTATGAGTACAAAAACAGATTCTTTTATTATTGTTTTTAAAAACAGAGTTCCATTTAATTTATACATCAAATTAACTTTTTAAATTCGTCAAAGACATTTTCTTTGTGTATTTTTATATCAATAAAATATGTATAAGGAATTCTGTAATATCCTGTAATGATGATATTCAAAGTGAAGTAAAAATACTAAACTTACAGATATAAAGCTTTGGTATTTTAAATGGAAGAAGGTGTGAATCATTGATAGCGCATGTTGATGAAGTAGGGAAAGAGTGATTAAATGACTTCTAAATAATCTAGAATTTTAAACTTACAACTTAAAAACTGAGAAATGATGCAAAATAATCCAATTAATTATGGTATGACTTTATATTGTATTAAAAAAATATTGTATTACAAAACTGAAATGAAAATATCTTTATTTGTAATTTTCTCAAAATGTATTTTTAATGAGTCCGGTACACTTTTCTCAAAATCTACTTTATCTATACTGCTGATATTTTGCATATTATAAGATTCTGAAATTTTCAATAAAGTGGATGCATTTTTTTTCAAATAAACATGCACAAATTTTAGATATAGCAAATTTTCAGCATAAAATTTAAAGGAAATTTAAATCACTATATTTAAAAACTTTTAAAATTTTTATAAATTTATTTTTTTTATTCATTTTATGGATGGTTATGTTTGTAAAAGCTCTGTAAAATTTTACTGCTATATATTCAGTTGATTTTATGCAAAGTGTATCTATAGGTAAGAAGATGTCTCGAAAATAAAATAATATTGATTATTCAGTGCTCATACAGATTTATTTGTAATTTAAATGGAATTTTTTTTATTAACAGTTATATATATATACGGATAACTCAAATTCAAAATTTTACTTCCGTTTCTTTTAGTTTAAGTAACTGAGAGCCATTTAAATTTGGCGTAAAAAAAGTTCAGTTTTTCTTGTCACAGACGTCCCAGTTAAATAAATCTCTTATCTGCCTGTTAAAATTTACGCGATTCACTCCCCAATGCTCCCCGTGAGAATCTTTTTCAACCCTGAGGACTTCACATATTTACTTAGTGCGATTCATCAAGTAAAACCAGTCAAACCTGACTAGTGCTGTTAAATAAATCGCTTATTGCTGACGATCTGAAGGATTTGTCTTAATAATTTAGGACAGCGATTAATTTGATCAGTTCCTCGGCTTATGGCAGTTCTGGGTTGTAAATTGATACAATAACGAAAGTTGTTGATTTTATAATAATGTCTGATTATTCGGTGTCTCAAACTTTAACAGTGACCTCAGAGTTTCGACCGTACGACCCATTTATTTCCACCCCTCGGTTAGAAGTTGCCTCGCGACAGGAAAATGTTATACAGAGGAATTCGCCAATTGAGGACTACATTGCCTACTGTGAGATAGGCACAAGACAAATTTTCGATATATCAAGGGTCAACTCACGGATAGATCTTGAGACTGATTTGAAGCAATTTGGTATACATTTGTTTTGGGAACAGCGACGGATTTTAACTAACAAGGATTTCCATAAGAATGGAGTCCATATTCCATCACAAGAGCAGGGCACTTTAAGAGGGAGGAACTTAAGGTATCGGACGATTTGCGACAACTTTTTTTTCAAAAAAAAAAAAGAAAACATTTGGAGATTTTTTTGTGTTATTTAGATTTGTTTCGTACATTTTAAGAAAAATATGCTAAAATTAAAAAGATAAAAAGGAATTATTATTACTAAAATGTCTGTGTGTGGGGGGGGGGGGGTATTGGTAAAAATTTACAAAAAACAACATAAACGGGTCCCCTTTTGTAATAAAAATTTATGAACAAATTTTCAATTTTTCTATTCTGATGTGTTGCTGTGTTATTCATTTTTAAAATGACCTTCAGGATAAGAGAAGTTTATTTTTTACAAAAACTAGAGCAATTCATCTTAGTTATATGAAATTGCTTTAACAACAGTGATTATATTAACATAAGTGACTGCATATTTTGTAATAAAACAATGATTGATAAATCTGAAGGTTGAAACACTATTATACAGAACGTAGGAGAGAGGGGTGCCAACTCAGGTGTCGTCCTCGTCACATGACCATGGTTCTAAATTATGAATAGTGCGACGTTAACATTCAACACTAAATTTTAAGTTCAGTAGTGAGTGAGTGAATATTAAGGTCTCACTATTCAGGTACAGGAGGGTTTTCGGCGACGGACCTAGTAATTTGAGTCATGGTCAAGTGACGAGGACGACACCTGAGATGGCACTACCCCTAAAATTGAGAGTTGCTGGAAAGATGTGTTGATTATTAACTGAAAATATTTTCGAGATTGTCGGAAGAAATGTCGAACCACGATTACCATGAACCATTTTACACCAGTTATCACTATTAATAATTGAAATGTATTGAATTCTTATAACTTGAATTGAACTTATAGAATACCTTCCGAGACAGACCGAACCACCATTCAAATAACACTGATATATATAAATTTTTTAAAAAGCATTATTTGGGGGGGGGGGTATAATAATATTTATTTAAATTCGTTGAATTTAACATTCAACATTTCAAGTTTAATATATAACATGTATACTGTGGATACAGATTAAATTCTAATTCTATTTAAATGCGAAAAGGAATTAGAACAAAAAACACGTGAAAAAGTTTTTAGAATAAGCAATATTTAAATTAAGCAAAAAAATTAAATTAAAAATTAAAAAAAGTATTTCACTTTATACCACATAATCAAAACAAATAAATATCTTATCAGATACTTTACATGAACAAACACGTTTGGAGAGGGGGGAGGTGCCAGATAAGGTGCTGTCCTCGTCACTTGACCATAGTTCAAAATTTCGAAAAGTGCGACGGTAATATTCAATACTGAATTTATATCTCCTTCGAAACAACAGCTAAGGTTTCTAAAAAATTTTGAAGCGATGCGGTTAACAGTATGGATTTTATTCGGTGCAAATAAAGTCGCTTACATACAAAATTATAAACTTAGATACAAGATAGTGTCTGGAAGGAAAAGGGTTCCAATAATAATGAAAAAAATTTCTATGTCGCTATACTTTACAGAATTGTCTTCCTTTTCTTATGCGTTATATTTGAAATGAACAAATGAATGCCAAATGTTTCAGAAAAAATAAAGATCGCAAAACTGCTTACAGCGAGATCTTTAGGTAAAAAAATGAGAGCATATGTACTATGTTAACAAGTAATGCAATGTTTAAATTAAACACATAATTATTGAGTCTAATAGCAAAACTTAAATACCCCCCCCCCCCAGGGTTCTTCAAATCTGTTTCAAAACTCCATTCCCATCCAAACTGACTCCATTCCCATCCAAAGCACAATTTATTTCATCTATTCTTTCTCAGATGGAAATTTATTTCACAGCCATATGCAATCTATTCATTTCTCACTGCCGTCAATTATCACAACCCATCGTTTCTCCCCCCCCCCTCCTTCCCAATTAATGCTTTTTGATAACACTTTTTATAAACAGGGCTGTTTCCTATAAATTTATCATCAACACATTCATTAGGGAAGCTCGATGCAGTCAAGAATTTTTTTTTACTGCCACTTAATGTTTCTGGTTTATTTTTTTTTTCATATTCAGCTACTTAATTGTCTCTTTAATATCTGGCACTATTTATCCACCTACAGATTTGGAGAACTTTCGAACTATTTAAATTAGCTTTCGCTTGGAAAGCAGAGCTTTTTTCACATGGAATAATATACTTTTACAAGTTTTTAATGTAAATATTACTATCTCCACCCTAAAATTATTTAATTTTATATTTTAACTAGCCGTTACCCACCCGCTTCGCTGGATATTTCATGATGTTATATATATCAACTATTAATATCTAAATCCTATCATTAAGAGTTCGATTGTAATGAAAAACTTACTTATACCTGTAACTGTCGCCTCTTGATAAAAAAAAAAAAAAAAGGGCAGAACTCTTTATCTAATTTGTATTTTCTAAAAATCTCTGAAATTGAAGTATAGAATGATGTTTGCATTTTCGTAACACTACAGTGAAGTGGATGCCCGCAAAACCAATTTTCGGTGGATCTCTACTTTGTAAAATAAACATGCAAGCCAAATCTAACGGGAAAAAACCGAAATTTTTACTATCAATATCCCCGTAATGCCGTTGAGAGTCGTTTTCCAAAATAACCGTTCTTAGCGGATTTCAATTCAACAAAAAAAAAAAAAAAAAAAAAATGTGAACCAAATTTCATTATTATAGTCTTTGTATTTCGAAAGAAGGAATTTTTTTTGTCAGTACGCCCCAGTAACCCCCTGCTCTCCCCAGAAGTTGATTTCTGTAAAATACATTTTTAGTTGATTCCTATTCAACCAAAGAAACATGCTTAACAAATTTCAAGTATGTGGGTCTAACAATTCGAAACAATCTAACAATTCAATTTTTTCTATAACTCCTCTTGACCCCTCGCAACCTCCTTGGGGTCGATTTTCGTTTTACTCTTTGTTAGAAGAACTTTATTCCATGAAAGGAACATTCCTACCAATTTTCAAGGAGGATGACCAATAGTTTAAAAACGGAAATATTTATCGATTACGCCACTTAATCTCCCGAAATGAAACTTAGTGGTTGATATTCGCGAAACCCATTTTGTAGCGATTCTCTACACTACGAAAGGAATATGCTTACCAAATTTCAAGACTGTACGTCTCATAGTTTAAAACTGGGAATAATTGTCTATAACGCCCCTTGTGCCCCGCAACGTCACTTAGGGGTCTGTTTTCACAAAACCCATTTTGCAGGGGAACTGTACTCTATGAAAGGAATTTGCTTATCAAATTTGAAGGTTGTGCATCTAATAAATTAAAAATAGAAAAAATTATCTATAACGCCCTTTGAGCTCCCGCAGCACCACCTGGGGTCAATTTTCACAAAACGCGCCTGAGTTTCAGGGTCGAAAAAAGAATGACGAATCGACGAGATTTGAAAATCGCGTCATTCCGAATTCGCGTAAGTCGGGGTTTATCCGTTTTATTGATAAATACAGCAATCCTTGTTTGGAAAGAAAAAAAGGAGAAGAGAAAAGTAGTGTTTGCTTATCAACGTATATGTACGTTTAAATATTAATTTGTTAGAAAAATATGTAAATTATGTAGGAAAATGGTAATATTTTGATTCATATGAATTTATCCTATAACTACAGAGGTTCTTAAACTTTCGATTCCCCCCCCTTTTTATGCATCAGTGGGACATCGCGGCCCCCCAAGAATTTGAACATCCCACCCAACTTAATATTCTTGATCAAAATACAAGTTCTAATAGAGATTTTTCATTGGGAGCAATCCGGAATTCTATACTAGTATGGCACATCTTTCAAATTTTCCACGAGGCCTTTCAGAGGTTGCAAATGATGGAAAATTTTACATTAAATCAGAGACTTTGTGGACCCCCAGACAGACACTATGGACGGCTAGGAGTCCGCGGACAACACTTTAATAATCTCAATGTTAGTATTTTCTTAGTAAATAATTATTACCTTGTGTGTGTGCGTGTGCGTGTGGGGGTGGAGGTGGGGGGATGTTTCAAAATTTTAAATATATAGGGATTTTGGTTTTTTTACAAATTTTAAAATGTCCAAAAAGTGTTGTGCTACGTAATTCTTTTCCACGCCGAAGATGTCATGTTTCTGCCCTGGAGTTTCGTGCAACTAAACTAAAGATTTTCAAGTTCTATCAGGCCACCCAGCGCGGTGGTTGGAAGTCAAGAGCATGATCTACCAATTCAGGTTTCATCCACTTATGATTCTTAAGTGTACAATGAATAGCTCTCGAGAAGTTCTAGCGAAAGGGTCCTCAAACTTACAGCTGTGGCGTGCCAAACCAATCTACCAATAGGATTCATGGTGCCACAGAGTAGGAAATATTTGAAACCATTCGACACTATACAACAATTCAATAGAAGCAGAACTAGGGGATTAAGGTCAAAAATACTGATTAAGTTTCATTACATGAATTATTTAAAAATATTTATATTAACGTAAAAACAAATGTAAAATATAAATATATTTTTTCAACATGAATAAAATATTAAAAGTGTACGTATAGTTTGCATTATGTACTTTTTATAAACTTAATTATTAAAATAAAAAAATAAACAACACACACCTAAAATATAAGTAATCCCTCAAAATATTTAAATCTTTTAATGCGAATCTTTTGTTTTTGCACATTTCTTTTTTATATCACAATGTGAGTAATATAATTTTTGACTTTTTACTTCACACGCGATGCTGAATGTTCAGTTCAGTCTACAAAGAAGTTGTTTAACAACTTTTTTTAAACGCAAAATACTATTCATATGAGAAAAGTGTTGTTCGCATGGATATGTAGAACCAAAAGCAAAAAGCTGAATACATGCAATTCAAAATTTCTTAGAACTATTCTTAGAATCTCATGATTTTCATAAATCTAACATTTCAGTGATTTTGAGTGATGATCTTTTAAATTTCATTCCATTTAAATATTCATAATATTGGAAAAGTTTTATGAATTATGAAATGTAACGTATGTCCATAAATATATGTAAAGTACATTACACATTCCGCACATACTCCAAATGGATGCCTCGCGTCGTGCTCCGGCGGAGTTGGTGTTACGACAAACCCACCGCCGAGTCACGGCGGCGGGTTGGCGGACCGTTCGTTCCGCCGACGCAAAACTTTTCCCGTTGCTAGGAGAGGATTAGGAAGAGCGTTCCGAATCCACCGACTCGCGTCGTGCGCGAACGGAGTTCGTGTCGCGACAACCCCACTGCCGGGTGGAAGCGGTGGGTCAGCGGACCGTTTGTTCCGCCGACGCGCAGTCGTTCCCATGCTACGATTATCGGCACGGTGTGGAGGTTTGGAGAGGTGACTGCCATCTATGATAACTTGTGTTGTGCAACGACGTTAAAAAAGATGATCGATAAATTATGGATATTTCAACGGAAGAGATTGTTGATTCAATAGTATTTTGTTTTAATGACATTTTACAATGCCATTTTCCATAATTCTGAAGATGTTATTTCAATAACGGCCAGTTTAAAGTAATTAACTTCACGCAAATTCTGACTAATTTTTCCAGATGTGTAGAGGGTCACTAAGAACTGTACCACTTGTCAGATTTGGTATGCCCGTAAAAGGAAATTATATTGTGGATATAGTCTCGGTCTGTGAGAATGAAGTGAGTTTTAATGTATTCATGGATAAATGGAATTTGTATCAACTCGTGCATTATAGAAAGCAATAGATAAGAAATATTTTTTTACTAGCTCAAATATTTGACGAATTTATAAAAAAATTCTAGACATTTGGAAAAATAATAATTCTCTGGTTTGAAAAAACAACCTCCCCCAATTTTTAAAAAATTTCAAAAAGTTAGTATAGCATTAAAAGTAAAATGATGCAACAATATTTGGTTTACAAAAAAAAATTTTAAGAATTTCTTTTCATTTAGATCCATTGTCGATATCAATTTTTATACAGCTATTGTTAATTTTCTTATTTTATATATAGAAATTTAATAAACTTTTTTTCCTTCTCCTCATTTCTGCCTCCCCTCCTTTGATTCTAAAATGATATGTGACCTATGTAGGTATATTCAAAAATAAGTTTAAGCATTTACAGTTAGCTGTTCAACTCCACGTTGTTGAAATAATTGTCTTGTATACAGAGAAGCGCTTTAAGAGTTGCAGAGAATCGTAATATGTTTTTGAAATTTTTTATCGATATAATAAATATAGTATTATCAGAGTTAATTTTCTAGCATTACGGCGAGTTACTTTTATTTTACTTTTACCTTTAGATAATAAACAGGATGCAGAAAGAAAAATGCGAACGTTTCTAGTCTACAGGAAATAAATAATAAATACAGTGTCTTAATATTATTGAAAAACTGCGTAAAAGGATTCTTTCAAAATGAAATATCATAAAATAATAACATTTTATAGAAATATCGGAAAAAATGGGGCTCTTTTTCCCTTACCACTAATTTTCCCCGTTGTATGAAAATAAGAAGTAAAAAATTCAATATTTTTAAGTACATTAGATTACGTAGGCCAAACGATAGTTCACAGAATCTTAGTTTAAAGAATAATAAATCAAACTTTTTCTCTGTTTAAAAGCTATGCATTGCGAATAGCAAGAATCCGAATTAGTTTAATAAGAATGAATTGATTAAAAAAAACAATCTTGAGGATAACTCTAAATGTATATTGTGCTCGGAAAAGTAAACTGCAGAGGAAAAAATATCATTCCAAAATTCCCTTGAAAAAAAAATTAATAAAAACAGAAACAATTCGATGAAACTTTTAATCGAAATCGATCATAAAAACACGCTCGAGAATCTAAAATTTCATAAACGTCTGCTCTTTAAATTTTTTACTTAAATATTTATAATCTAGAAATCTAGATTATTATTTGAAAGGAAAATGCAATAATTAAGGAGAATAATTTTAAGATTGAAGAAGAGATTTCCGAAGGCATTATTTTTAATTTTACTTAATAAAATCATAACAAATAATCAATGGGGTTTAAAGTATTCGTAACTCGAATTCCATATTTTCTAAAATTTATACTTTTAAATTCATATCTAGAAATATGGCAATGCATGTAATTCAGTCACACATCTCCAAGTTCATCATAGTACACCGAGACACAAACATTTTTTTCAGAGAAGTCTGAAGAAAATGGAAAGTTTTCGAGGACCCAAATCATTTATTTTTAAAGGTTTCTTCAAAAATATACATTTTGAAAACTATACAATACTACTGCTGTAAGTGGAGTTATGGTGCTGTATTTCTATATTTTTTTTCCTTTTTAAATTTAAATATACAAGCATACGTAAATAATTTAATGCGTTGCCCTATTCTTGATGGCCGTAGTAGCTCAGGGCGTCGCGGGTTCGTGTCCTGGTGTCACCCGAGACCCACCGCACGAAAGATGCCGACACACGTTAAACATTTTGAAACTCAAACATTTTCTTTCGCGTCACGGAGAAGGTTTGCCGCTCCTTAACTCTCGCTCGTTACCGTATCCTTTTTCGGAGCGGATTTCTCGACGGAAAACTGCGCATTCAAAAGAAAAGTATTTTTTTTATGAGCGAATTAAAAAATTTTACAAGAAAAAAATTGTTCAGAAATCTCAAATCGCAAGGAACGATATCTCGTACGACTTCCGATCGCAAGAACATTTCGAAGGAATTGTCGGAGGGTGACGAATCTGTTCTTAATGCGTACTCTTTGCCGTAATACGTAGCTTAGTCGGAGAGACGGATGACTTCCTTCTCTTGCACTCGCCGTTCCGACAGCAGAAACGCCCTGCCTTGGTGTCATGTTGTCTTTGAGTGTCCACTCCTCGAGACGAGAACTCTACGACCGCAACTTGAAATGCGCGTCTCTTCCGGAGCAAAACGAACACTTGCTGCCCTCTTCGTGATCCCCTACCACCGCGGGAGTTCGTAGGACGTGCACCGACCTCCAATAACACTAAATTCTCTCCACTCTGGATAATTCATGAACTCACGTTACGTATTGTTTGAAGGTAGATGAAAGTGCCGTAATTTGGGACACAGAACATCGGGCTTTTCAGTAGCAAAAGCGACACCACGCCACTAGCGGCTCGTCGTCGGCTTTCTCGTACCGGTGATCCGCAAACGGTTGAGCCCCACCGACCTCCGATGCAAGCCATGCCATGCGACTCTTTCCACCACAGGGCTTACAACGGTCGCTACCTTCCCGGGGGCTTGAAATGTGGCCCACCTCGGAGAGAACACGGAATGGCACGCAGGTAACTGTTTCCGCCGTGGAGTCACAGCACATGTGTAAATCTTTACAGCACACAGTGGGCAGTTTTCTCGATCTGGTGCACTGAAATTATTTTATGGCTTAAAATCTTCAAAATTACATCTAATGATCAAAAAGCATAGTAATTAATGTAGTACTCCTTTATGTTTCTTCAAAATAAGTTTATTCAAGTCTCAACAAATTTATGTCAGGTTAGAAATTAATCAAGAATAAGTGACCACTCAGTGGGCCTAGCTTTTGAACAAGGATCTAAGGACATTAACAGGAGCAGTGATTTGACATGAGGAAGAATAAACAGTAAGACCTCGACTTACGCGATTTTCAAATCTCGTCATTCCGTCTTTTGTTTAAGGGGGATAAATGGTACAATTGGTAATGCGATTGAAGAAGCTGTGGATCTTGCAAGGCAAGTAAATGCGGATAGTGGTAACGTTCAACTACTGCTGGATTTCCACAATCAGGATGCAGTTCAATCAGACTTTAGATGCAGTTCAATCAGAAGATCGAATGACGATTGGGAATTCGACAAAAGACCTCAGTTTACAAGTTTTAGAAAATATAGACTCCAACAAAGAACGTATTTTTTCAACAAAAAAAAAAGGAAGAAAAAAATTATTAGCGTGTTTCGAGTAAATTTTGTGGGGGAAAAAACTTTGAGTTGGCAGATAATTTGTTAGATTTTATGAAGTAATACAAAATACTACATAAAAATAACTTTGGTTAGCGATTTTATATTTATGTTATCTAAGATTTCATTAAACATTTTTTTCCCTAAATTATTATTTTCTTTCGTCTCCAGGGTTTTATTTTCGTTCCACTAAAAATAATTTATGGGTGAAACGCGAATATGCGAAATTATGCGTCCTCCTTGGTTTTCCGCCGTTTGAGTTTACGAAAGTGATGCTCTCAAAAATATTTTGAGTCCTTGTTCCGGGCCTTTATTGCCTCTTCTAAAATTTTTCCTGTCGGTAAGATAGAATCCCTGAAAAGAACACTTTCGTGTATTAGCACTTTGTGGAAGCTCTGAGGTGGTAGTCTAAAGAATATATTGCTACATAAAGCTTAACTGTGGCCAGGAAGAATTCTTTGAACTTCTGTGCATCAATGTCATGCCCGTAAGTTATGGTGGTCAGCACATGAAATTTTCTAATCTGGATTTCATCAATCCCTGTGATTGATGAGGCTGTTACTGGGTTCCAGAAGAATGACCCAGCAGTATTACCATCACTTGAAGTCCCAAAAACGCATGTGCGTCCAACTCAAGTCCCATTTTGCACCGAAATTTTCTTACACTTCCTTTTTACTACGAAACTATTAACCTACACCACGGACCATTTTTTGATATCCAACCAAAAAGATATGTGCAAAGGGCAATCAAAACATTTGATCCTGGCGTCCAAGCTGCAAATGCCCAGTTTCACATTTTTCGCAACTATTTGCCTAGGTTTCATAGCCTCCATGGAGCTAGGCTGTGAATTACACAAGTGAGACTTTTGAGAAGACGAATGTGCACCAGCCAGCTACAAATGTATCAATCTATTATTTTCAATGACAAAACAAACTGAACTGCAGCTGTAAACATTGTCATCTAGCGTCACTATGCTGGGTTGGAGAAGGAAGATTTGGTTTTTGATTTTTTTCAATTTCACGCATTACAAATGTTTCTCTTTGATGAAACGGAAAAGTAGCGATCCATTCTGTGTGAAAAATGTTTTATTAATACCGATTACGCATTTACAAGAATACATCTGGCGGTTCTCACGCGCCCTCTTTCAGAGAGAAATAAGAAGGCCGAGCAAGGGCTATAACAATACCAACGAGCAACACTGAAAAAAATCCTAACTTTGGAGATTGCAGAAGATAGCAGCTAAATTTGGTATTAAATTAAGTCTCCAGATCTACTCCATGTACTTTAAATGTTACAGTGATTAATCCGCGTCAGTCTCAAAAGTTCTAGTCCATTGAAAATATAAAACCGACATACGTTTGTCGTAGTAACATACTGTGCTAAATGTTATGTTTTTACAATTTTGAATCAAATTTGAACCTAATTTGAAAGTCAAGTAAAGAAATTATTTACCCATGACATGTATTTTCAAAGAAAAGCGACAAAAACTGCAAATCCTTGTTTAGACGAAATGATAAAATTTCAGACTGGAAAATGAGGCTCGCAGGTGGCCCGATCTAAATTACCGACTGTTATAGATTTCTAATCACGTACTGACGAAAACTAATTGCAACATGGCCAGGGAGCCTATGAGGATCATAAATTGTAGGTTGCTGTTTTTTTCTGCTCAATTTCATTTTTTGGGTTCCCGTGTGCAAGATCGTGAAAAGTGCCCACTGTACGATGGTGCGCTTTCTCCGTGCTCTACGACCTCCGCCTGCCCTGTACGTGACCCGCATCCACCGTAACGGTTTGGAAGACCCACGCAATCTTCGAAGCCTACCTTCCAAAGGGGTGTGACACCCAAAGGGTGGGCTCTTTCATCGTGATGCTAATGAGATACTCCTCATGACCCGAAAACTCTTCGATCCCACCAACCTCGTATGCGATCCGTATCGCGCGTGCGACATTTTCCATCGCAGGTGGCCTTGCGCTTTTCCCGTAACCTTCCGCACCGACAACAAACCACTCCCTTCCTCTTCAATAATCCTCCACTCCCCCAATAATACTAAAAAAGCCTCGGGAAGCGCCGACAGCCGAGTAATTAGGAATAAATAAACAGTCGGTAGCAAAAATGACACCGCACCCTAAAAATTCCTCGTCGTGACTGCGAGGCGCATCCTGTGTAACTGTTTCTGCAGCACAGCCGACCACACATGTGTGAATTTTTACGTCGTTACGCTTTCCTCGATCTCGACGACCACTGGCTACCCCGTACGTGACCCGCACCCACCGAAACGATCCGCGTAATCTTCGAAGCCGACCTACGAAAGGCGCGTAGGGGTGGGGCTTTTCTCGCGCCCTGCAAGCTCTTCGACTCCACGCCCTCGAACCTGGGTTCTTGAAAATTGGCCCCTCTCCCAGAGGCACACTCACTGCAATACGCTTACCCCGTAAAGCTCGATACGTGCTACCTGAACCTGGAAGGCTCGTCTCTTCCCGAGCTCTCCGACCCCTGGCTGTCCACCGCGAGAGCTCGTACGACAGACACCTGACTCTCCCAATAATTCCCCGATTTCGGAAATTTCCCAAAGTGAACGACGCCGGCATCTCGATCTACGCGACCCCGCCACGAACCCCACCGACCCAAGACTCGCATTTCCGGACAACGAATGTGTAGGGCTTCGCGGCGTGACGCCACTCCACCGACGGGCCTCTCGTCGCCTCAGAACTGCGCCCCGCAGAATTTTCGATCCCTCGGACCGTGCGGAGTGGCACTCTGCTAACAATAAATCTGTCAAACAGTATTCTATGGGGGAACACATTTCCACATTCCTTTCGAGTTTTCATAAAATGTAATTCAAACATACTGCATTGGAAATAAACTATCGACATTAGGAACCGAAAAATGCCACAATTTGATACATTTTTTCACTTATTTGAGAAAAGAGAATACTATCTTTAAAGTATTGGTAGCCAACCCTTGAGCGCAACACGAGCGTATCAACCCAAAGGCAATAGAACCTGTGTTTTAGTGAATATTAACGTCCCACTGATCAGCTACACGAGGGCTTTTGGGGACGGTCCACGTCATTTTGAACCCTGGTCAAGTGACGCGGACGACACCTGAGCTGGACCCCCTCTCCTAACTACCACACCAATGGGAGGAAGCTTGAGCTCTCGATAGATTTTACGTGCATCGCGCCCCTACACGGCGGGTCTTCAGTGGTACTGGGATCGAACTCATGACATGCTAGCCACGATCCGATGCCTAGACCACACGGCTACCGCGGCCACTACCTGTGTTTGAGAGCTAAGTTAAAAGTGTCAATTTTTGTGAGATTTTTTTTTCTCTGAAAAATGCTTCCTCTTTGATGGCCAATTAGCAAAAGTACATTATTTTCAAACGGAAAATTCTCACGGTACATTTTTTACTATTTTTAAAAAAGAAAGTCAGGTATTCTGGAATGAATTTGATTTAAAATCCAATAGAGAAACCTGTTTTCTAGTCAAGAAACAGAATAAAAATCGTTATTCCCTCTTTAGTTTTCGGTGCGTGTCACCAATAAGTGATATGCATATACTGTCAGGCTCGTATGAATGGAATCATGGTATTCCGTTTGGATTATTGAAATAACCCATTTTTCATAACCACTCCCAAGCAGTATAAAATCAAATTTTAAGATATTCATTCAAAAATCATTTCGAAAGTCAACGTGCCGGTTGACGTCCGTTTGGAAATTTCCTAAAACATTTCGGAATCTCTACTCAAAGTGTCAAATTAAATGAAAATTTTACTGACACACATTCAAATTAAGCTCTATAAATGACACTTCGAGTATGAGAAAAATATCACTCCAAATTATGAAATCAGCAGGTATACAATATAAAAACACTGAAAAAATAATTAATAAGAATGAGATCAAAAGCATTAAACTTTTAAAATGTTATGTGTGTGGCGTAAATATTAAACGAATGAGTGAAATATTTTAGGGTAGTTCAAACACAGGCCATTCAATACTTTGAAAGAATTTGAAGATAAAAAAATAATAACGAATATGAAATTGAAACTTCAAGAAATATAAACACATAATAGTTTAAATGATTCCATCCACCCAATAGAAAATTATACTGAAATATAACTAACAAATGTATAAAATGAACCCTGTCTATAGGACAGCTATCGACAAGCAAGTTTTGTTTTAGTTTTAGATTTCAAAATTGTATGATAATTGCTTAGCACGTTTCATTATGGACCCTTTATCTTGCCGTATCCTCCAGAAAATAATTCCATTCATAATTAAATAATTTTCCATTTTTTAACCTTTTCATAGGTGAATAGAATTTTAACGAAAACGATACAGAATGGGTTTTAAACTCTAAAGGATCTTAGAATGAATAAGTATTCTTTTTTCATCTCAATAAAGGAGATCTCCTTAATTTGACCTTTTTATCAAAAGTTTTCGCTTCCTGAAAGATCTTTTAGATTTCTATGAAGGGATATTCATTTTTAAAAAAGGAAATGATGTCACACCACGCAAGCAAGGGTCCAAGAGAGCTCTATTTCAGTGCGCACCCATCCAAATACGCTACGTGCTTCCTAAACTGTGAAAAAAATCTACACTATTATATACACATTGGCTCCAGAATAAAAACTACAAGAAAAATGATTTCGTTTGTGCATGATAAACGACACTGATCTCACTGCAGAGAGGATTTTCCGTCCAAAGGTCCCCGGGTGTGGCAAACCAATAAAAATTCTATAGGTATGTATTCCTATAAATTCTGCATCTAGTTTTTTTTTCCGTACAACACATCTTTCTCCAAATAACACCTAACCATTTTTTTTCTTAGCACAGCAGATCGTTTTGCAAATTCAAACTTCGCGTGTACCCACACTGACCGTTCAACATTTTAAAACTTTCTCTAGAGAAGGGCAAAACATTTTCGACCGGAAATTATGTTTAGAAATTTATTTGCATTCGTCTTACTAACATATCACCCAATAATTGCGATTTTTTGTGTGTAATTTTTCACATTTTTTAAAAAGACTGTGGGTCCTTTCAGTGTGGGGAAGAAATCAGGATTTAAAAGCGGCCTCTTTTCTTTATAACGAGTCAGAAAGCATACTGAGAGAACATCCTCGAACCATTGAGAGTTTAAAGATGAATAAATCTGTCCTCATTTTATACACGATACAAACTACTGAATACCAGGCGTATTCAATCTGTATAGGCTCTAAGTCTTCCCGTTGGCTTGATGGGATAGTTTGGAGATGGGTTTTCCAGCTGAAATACCATCCTCTTCATTGCATCTATGATCTAAATAACGAAGTGATGTTGACGTTAATGAGAAAAAAATCAAATTGTCATTCATGAAAAAGAGGTTGAAGATCGAGTCAATCGAATCGACAATGACACTACGCAAGGAACGCACAAAGAAAAAATACTATCAATGATCTTTAATTCAGAACTGAGATCCTGTGGCTAGCAATTTTATCAGACGCTGAAACGTAATCTGTCGAAAAAAAGAAGTCATTGAAAGAGTGTAACACTCCATATGACAACACTGACACAAGGTTTAGTGAACCTTACTCATAAAACTACACAAAAAAAAACTACCCTTGTATTAAAGTTGAATTATATTAACAACTATCTTAATTTTAAAAAAACAAACTTGTGTTATACCCATACATAAAACATTTGTTTAAAAGCGTATTTTAAGTTCGCGTGGAGCCGTGATTTTGAAAAAGCGTAGAAATGAATAATTTTTTTTTATTCAGTGTCAGCTGAAGTAGAATGGAAGTTCCTTTAAATATATTAATTCAGTGCAATTTTTGGGTTAAAAATATAACTTTCAAAACATTCTCCTTTCATGAAAAAGGCCTCTATAATAGTTACAAATTGCCTGTAGAAAAGCTAGGACTTCTCTTTAGGGGGGGGCTGAACTAGGATTTTTGAAAAATTCACATTATTTTCAAAGTTATTCTGTAAACGTCTTTTATTTCGCACTGATCACCACGGTGCAGGGGTTGTTACTGGCTTATATAGATTATATCACTACATACTCCCCTACCACAGAGAGTTGGTTAGGCGAACGAACGATCTATGTAGTTGTTAATGGGAGCAGTATATAATATTAGAAATGCTGCGTTTGAAAATTCCTCGAGAGGTTTTTACTATGACAACTAGTACCTTTCCATCTTTCCCTATTACTACATCTTGTAGTCTACCCATTGGCCAACCTACAACTAGGAAGATTTTCCTCTTTTAATAGGACAAGGCTATTTTTTTTGTATATTACTTTTTTCAAATTTCCATTTCCCGCGTTGTTGAAGATTGTTTAAATAATCCCTTGACCATTTTTTCCAAATAATTTGATTAATTTTTTGAACTTGTTGCCATCTAGAGAGTCGATTATCTGGAATCTCAATTATATTAGATTACAGGAATGGAATTAATTGGACGGTTGATTAAAAAATGTCCAGGTATCGACGGACCAAAATGTTAGATTATTATTTTAATGGACTGTAGCGATTATAATTTTATAAGAAATCCAAAGGTTTTTAAATCAATTTCTTTTTATTTATGCGACTTCCGACATGAAGTCCTTGGAAGGAACAGGGCAGTTTTACAGAAGCATTCCAACTAATACAACACACATAGCTGTGGCAACGATAAGCGTCACCCTTATTTGTTTACAATTTAACATCGCCACGCTATTATGGCGCCAACATGCCAAAGTAGACGTTTACATGGGCCTAAACACGCACATTCATTTCCACTTTTTGCCGAAAACAGAAAGGTAAGCAATTAGAGACAGAAAAATTGTTTTGTGTTCCCCTTGGCTAAAACCTCAGCTTTTTTCCGCACATAGAAATTTATAGATATTTTATATACACTTGATTGATACAGAACGACAGAATAAGTAAGCAATGGAAATAGTTTCGCTAATTATATGTTTTCATTTTGAAGTGTAGGTTTAAAATGGACACGTACACACTGCTTAACGTACACAACCCAGGCAAGGAGCCGTGATGCGTAGACATAGCAAAATCTCAATGCTCCAAATAATGTGTGTATCGAAATTTATCTTCCCTTAGTACTTTAATGATACCTTTGGCAATTGTAAAGTGTATTCACCATCTCTGTACTTGATAAGTGAAAACTATAAAGAGAAAAAATCAACTGCTTCGAGATGTTTTATATTTTAAATGAAATAATCTCAGAGTAAAATAGTTATGTATTTTATGGTCTTTCCTTTTAACTACGAATTTCTGAATCGGCTTGTGCTGTTCAGAATTATTACTTTTACTTTTTTTTAAGTATTCATTCAAATATTATCAAGTTTTGGGAATCTTTTATCGATATATTAATATTATATTGCTATTTATAATTTTATGTTCACTTAGAAAACTTAATGCGAATTTTAAAAAAAATTCATGTTTTTCTAGTCTGTACACAGAGGATGAATAAAAATAGACTACATTTAAGGAATTTTCACTCCTGTATAAAAATACACTTTCGAAATGAAATACCATAAAAAAAACATTGAATCATCTATATATATAAAGGAGAAAAGCGACTCACTGACTGACTGACTGACTGACTAATCACGATATCTCCGGAACTATTCAACCTACAGACTTGAAATTTGGTAGACATGTTCCTTTCATAGAGTAGACGTCAGCTAAGAACGGATTTTCCGAAATTCGAAACGCAAGGGGCGTTAAGGGGTTAAGGGCGTTATAAATAATTGCTTCCATGTTTAAACTACTTGATGTACAATCTTGAAATTGGGTAAGCAGATTCCTTTCAGAGAGTAGAGATCCGCTACAAAATGAGTTTGGTGAAAATCGAGCCCCAAGTGGCGTTGCAGGAGCTTAGGAGGCGTTATAGATAATTATTTCCATTTTTAAACTATTTGACACACTGTCTTTAAATTTGATAAATAGATTCCTTTCGTAGAATAATGATCAGTTACAAAACAGGTTTTGTGAAAACAGACTTCTAAGTGGCGTTGTGGGGGATTAAGGGGCGTAATAGATAAATATATCCGTTTTTTAAGGGGTCTCAGGGGTGTTAAAAATGTTTCGAGAGCACAAAATATGAACAATTTTCGACTAGAAATAATTCTTTGAGGTTAAAATGAAATAATTTGATTCTTTTACACATTTTTTATAAAGGAATAAAGCTTCAAAAAAGTATAAAATGTCTAAAATATAATCATAATTTTAAAAATAATAAGCACATAAATATAAGAAAATTTTTGTAAGAAACAAATAGTAAGTTTTACGACGCGCATGATATTTTCTGAAATAATAATTCTAATTACTAGCAATAAGTTGATTTATAAAGTCAAATATATCCTTATTAGATGGTAGCGATTAGATATAAAAAGAATAAAAAATAATATTTTTAAAAAATAAAAAAAGTACATTTTTAAAATTTTTTTCAAAAAATTTATTTTTTTTAAATTTTTCAAAAAATTACAAATATGTAATACTATAAATAGCTAGGATTTAAAGATTATGATAGAGTTTATAATTCTGTAAAGTTTTATGCATCAAAGTATGATAGTTTTTGAAACGCAATGCGCGTAAGTGAAAAAAACACAAACTGAGAAAAAAGGCTTTAAAGTTTTAAATTGAATTTGAGAAAATAAATTTTAAAACTTACATGCTAAAATGCTCCAGGATCATAGGATATGCCTTCCTGTTGCCCAAACAGCTCAATTTCTGTACTCTTTTTAATTTTTTTAATCTCTGCGAGATTCAAACGATGACGTTGAGCTCCTCTTTCTTGACGTAAAGATTCGACGATTGTCACGTTCAGCCAGGAACACACAAACATTTTTGTTAATTTTTAAGCCAAATTTCTCTAAAATAGTAATAAGTATTTGATTTCCATCATTAAAAATGCTGGTTGCTAGATTTGCAGCAATCTCTGCAATCTGAAGGATAGAATCAATCGTCATCGGACAAAACTTCCAGATTAATGAATTTAAACTTTCATTAGGATTCTGTGTCTTACCTCCTAAGCATTTCTTCAGGAGTGCCAGATGAGATAAGTCTGCAAATACAGGCTTAATTACATCTCGAACAGCTTTCGCAACTGAGGGTTTGTGTTTATAATTTTGTAAATTATTATTAATTGCGGCATTATACTTACACTATGTATTTGGATTTGTAGGACAAAATCAGTGCATCGGTTCATCATCGGTGCTGCAAGAATGACCCCGAACAGCCCAAATGGCTTTCCGCATTTCCTTTACACTAGTAGAATTGCATCGAATAGCATTACCATAGTAATGCGCAAGCTTATCAATTAAACTATCATTTAACCTACCTTTACCGCCTATAGTTTTACCATCAGATAATTTCTTCTTACCATATACTAATTTAAGCTTCCTAAGTCTTGTACCCATTCTCTTTTGCACATGGCCTACACATTCTATTTTCTGAATAAGATGGTCATAGCCGTATGGATTGTTTTCAGAAAGGGCATTGAATGTTTTTGTGTCGCCATCTACTATGTAGTTCGAATATTTCAGGTCGTGAAGCTTTTCTGATCGATTAAAAATCCTCAACATCCCGTCAACCTCCATCTTACCAGCAGAGCCAGAATAATTTTTTCTACATGAAATCTTATGCCCTCTTTGCAATTTATTGTACTTGATACCAAACTTTACCCCTTTATAACTGTCGCTTCATTTGCAAAATGAGGACAACACTTCCCGATCCAAAACCTTACCTGTTTCGCTCCCTATTAGAGTACATACTCCAATCAACGATGAATGTCCTCTCGTCTTCCAGGTCCCATCACCACTTACCGTTAAAATGTTATCAGGTAACGAAGAATTTTCTTCGACAGCTGCCCTGTTCATGCTTTCTTCATAACAAGTGAAAGTTTATTATTAATAACATCATATGATTTTTGTTCAACAGGATTAGGAAGACTCATTACAGAACAAAAGGTTTTTAATGACTCTAAACCTTGACCTATGCATCCCATTGCTAAAATAGATCTTCTGTTAATTTCTGGAGCATTATTTTTATTCCCAATGTTTTCACAGCTTGAAAAAGTACAAATGCTCCCACATTTTTTACAATGTATTTCAAAATTCGAACATAAACCACGAGTGGATTTTTCATTAATTGTTAATGGTTTATGACATTTTAAACAGCATGATACTGACAAAATAGAGCTAAAGGTTTAAATAAAATAAAAAAATACGATATTCTTTGAAGTTTTCACTTACCTTAACAAGATTTGACTTTAATGAAGTCAGAATTCCTGAAAGTTTTTTACTAGAAGCATTTTTCATTTCGGCACACTTACTTGTACTTTTCATTTCTACACACTTCTTCGTATGTTTAATATCTGTAACATGTGAGTCACTTACCTTTAAATATTTATTTCCTTTTAATCTTTTCCTGGGGCACATTGCCCAACGATTTTTTCAAAATAAAACAACAAAAATCTTCGCTTTAGATAAGCGTTTTAAAAAAACGTGTACTAAAGTAAACACAAGAGAATCAAAACACAGCAGAATGAATGTGTTGAGTTGCAGGCTTCCTTCTGATCAACTCAAGCGCTTAAAATATTTCATGAGGCTTATTAAAAACAAAAAAATAAATGGTATGCATGAATTTAAAAATAAATGGGCGTGGCATGTGTCCATTTAAAAGTTGTTATGACTAAATTGCTGTTTGCAATTTTTTGAATAACTTTCGAAGTTTTTAGAGTATTGTCACGTGGTTAGTATCAAAATGTTCAGAAAAAAATGAAGAACAAAATATATTTTTTTCGAAAATTCGAAAAAAAAAATTTTTAACACCCCTTAGACCCTTAAACTACTTCACCTACCTGCTTGAAAATTGGTAGGTAAGTTTCTTTCCTGGAGTAAATATCCGCTACAAAATGGGTTTTGGGAAAATTTACCCACAAGGGGTGTTGCGGGGGCGGGGGTTTAAGGGGCGTTATAAATTCCGATTTTTAAGTTACTAGACGCACAGTCTTGAAACTTAGTAAGCAGATTCCTCTCATAGGGTAGAGATATGCTACAAAATGGGTTTCGTGGAAATTGCCCCGAAGTGGCGTTGCGGGACTTAAGGGACGTTATAGATAATTATTTCCATTTTTAAACTATTAGACGCAGTTTTTATATTTGATAAATAAAATTCTTTCATAGAATAGAGATCAGCTATAAGAAAGTTTTGTGAAAACAGTCCTCTAAGTGGCGTTTCAGGGGATTAAGTGGCGTAATAAATAAATATTTTAGTTTTTAAACTACTTGACCTACCTGCTTGAAAATTGGTAGGAATGTTTTTTTCATAGAGTAAATATTCGCTACAAAACGGGTTTTGGGAAAATTGACCCACAAGGGGTGTTGCAGGGGGTTAAGGGCAGATATAAATAATTATTTCTATTTTTAAACTATTAGACGCACAGTCTTGAAATTTGGTAAGCAGATTCCTCTCGTAGGATAGAGATACACTAAAAAATGTGTTTTGGGAAAATCGACCCCTAGGTGGCGTTGCGGGGGCTCAAGTGGCGTTATAGATAACTATCCCCATTTTTAAACTATTAGACGTACAGTCTTGAAATTTGATAAGCAGATTCCTTTCGTAAAGTAGAGAACCGCTACAAAATGGGTTTCGCGAATAACAACTACTAAGTTTAATTTCGGGAGATTAAGAGGCGTAATCGATAAATATTTCCATTTTTAAACTACTTGATCATCCTGCTTGAAAATTGGTAGGCATGTTCCTATCATGGACTGGAGTTCCTCTAACAAAGAGTACAACGAAAATTGCCCCCCAAGGATGGTTGCGAGGGGTCAAGAGGAGTTACAGAAAAAAATTCCTGTTTTTAATTGTTAGACCCATATACTTGAAATTTGTTAAGCATGTTTCTTTTGTTGAATAGAGATCCACTAAGAATAAATTTTAAGCAAATCAAGTTCTGGGGGGCATGCAGGGGTTTACTGGGACGTATCGACAAAAAAAATTCCTTTTTTCGAGCTACAAGGACTATAATAATGAAATTTGGTTTGCATTTTTCTTTTGTTGAATTGAAATCCGCTAAGAGCGGTTATTTTGGAAAACGGCTCTCAACGGGATTACGGGGATATTGATGGTAAGACTTTTGTTTTCTTCTGTTAGATTTAGACTTGAAATTTGGCTTGCATGTTCAATTTACGGAGTAGAGATCCACCGAAATTTGGTTTTGCGGGAATCCACTTGGTTTATGGGTTACGAAAGAGCAAACATCATTCTATACTTTAATTTTAGAGATTTTTAGAAAATACAAATTAGATGAGTTCTGCCCCTTTTTTTTGCGACAGTTAAAGGTATAAGTATATTTTTCAATACAATCGAATTCTTAATGCTAGGACTTAGATATCAATAATTTATACATATATATAAGCAGTACAAATTTATAAAACATCATGAAATACCCAGCGAAGCGGGCGGGTAACAGCTTGTTAAACTATAAATTTAATACTAGCCGTTAGACACCCGCTTTGCTGGGTATTTCATGTTGCTTAAGAATTCGATTGTATTGGGAAAAAAATTATGCCTGTAACTCTCGCCTCTTGAGTAAAAAAAAGAAAGAACTTCTCATTTGTATTTCCTAATAATCTCTAAATTGAAGTATAGAATGATGTTTGTACTTTCGTAACCCTATAACCAAATGGATTTCCGCAAAACCAATTTTCGCGGTGGATCTCTACTCCGTAAAATAAACATGGAAGCCAAACTTCAAGTCTACATCTAATAGAGCAAAAACGTAATTTTCATTATCAGTACCCCCTATAATCTCGTTGAAGAGTTGTTCCCCAAAATAACCGATCTTAGCGGATTTCAATTCAACAAAAGAAAAATCCAATGTTCGGGAAATCTGTCGAGCTCAACGCCTTTACTTGGACGTGTTGTGGGCATTGGAAGAATAGGGTAGAACTTGTTAAGTGTAGTCCTCGTCGCTTGCGTCGTCGTGATTCCAAATGAAAATAATACTCAAGTTGCCTGCAGGTGTGATATCAATAAACAATTTTTGGAAAAAGACTGTTTTTTTTTGTATATTTACAGGTCCTTTGAGATTTGAGGTAATACTGGTAACTTTATTGCACGGCGGGTCTCGATTGGTATGAGGCTCGAACCCGCAACACGCCCACCACGAGTCCTCGAACTTGACCATTAGTCTGCCGCGGCGGTCACTCGATGTTATTTGTTCCCATAAAATGTATGGCAAAAGATTTGTTTGTTTCGATTACGTTTAATAAAGCGAGTATTTTACAACGTTAAGAACTCAACAATTCTTAATGTTCTTAATATTGTTTGAAATTAATTAATCTAAATATTGTCTTTTGTTCTAATTCTATTCAAATTCGAATCTGTACGTACAACACTCGTGTTATATATAATCGTAACTATGTGTGACACGTTTATGAGTCTTCACATCGGATTTTGAAATTCAGGGTGAATTTAAATAATTATTAATTTTTGACTTCCAAAAATTTTTTTTTTGCATGTTTTATTCCTAAACTACTTTTTATCGAGTAAATTTTTTTATTGTTGGAATTGTCACTTAAAATGTGTTGTTCTGATCTGTTTCGGTTCCGTGATAAGAATTCTGCAATAAAATTCTGTGATAGAATTATTAATAGTAGCACTTGATGTGACGTAGCATCGTGGTTCGCACATGAAAAAAAATCCATTCTTTTGACACCGAATTCGAGGAGGATCCAGCTCGGGTGTCGTTCTCGTCACTCGACCGATTTTTGAAATGACGTCGCCACAACCCTTCGAGTAGCTGAATAGTGCGACGTTAATATTTACTCACTCACTCGACACCGAATTTAAAATTCATGGTTTTAATATTAGAGTATATCTGTTATATTATTTGAAAAATAAATGCACATCGTCGCACTTATTTTAAAGTAATTAAAATCATATAATATATTTAATAAAAACGATTAAAAGGAAATCTAAAGCTTCCATTTAATGTATTAAATATTACTTTTAATTTCAATCGCTTGCTGGGGGAAAAAAGTTTAAACTTGTTATAACGCCGAGCAGGACAAGGTTGATTGGGGAGTTGACAAAGGAGAAAAATTCGATTCAAATGAACATTGGTGTAAAAAAAATGTAACGTTTACAAAAAATTAAATTTAAAAGAAAAACGGAATTAAGATTTTAAAAACTGCGTAAAACATTTCGCTACAGAGAGAATCTTACTATAGGAAATTATTAAAAATTGCAATATTTCTTTTGTCTATTTCTGTTTAGTTGAATTAGTTCAGAAACAAAATTCGGTTCTGGTTCTATAGCATTCCTACACAAACTCTTTAAAATACATAAGAATATGTTTCTCTCTCTCTTGAAATTTAGCATGTGTTTTATTTGACTCGACACATAAAAGTGCTATGACCTTATAGAACCGAACAAACAATTACGATAAAGGAAGATAGAGATAGAAATGCAGATTTCAAATAACATGTTGGAAATATGCAAAATATTAAGTATTATTTA
Organism: Trichonephila clavata; assembly: GCA_019973975.1. Lineage (NCBI taxonomy): Eukaryota > Metazoa > Arthropoda > Arachnida > Araneae > Nephilidae > Trichonephila > Trichonephila clavata. The sequence goes on from BMAO01005307.1 coordinate 31,790, forward strand.
TAAAAAAACATTTAAATTGTTTTTACGGAATCGTTCTTGGCATATCATAATTACTGATATATGAGAGAATGTAATATTCATATAGTCCATTTTATATAGCATTGGTGTTCCTGGAAAACAGGATCAAACCAGTTTAGAGTATGAAAACTTAGCGGGTAATAAGTTTGTTACGAAATGCATATTTTCTAAGTCTACACTAAATAAAATTAAAAAATGGCTACTTTAATGGAATTCAAATCTGCGCAAAAATATGCCTTCGCATAAAAATTTCAGTTAAAAGCCACATGGATTAATATCATTAAAATATTTACAGAGGAATGATATCATTTTGAATAATCCGTCAAAAATACGAAGAAAGAATTCCTAACATGTTTCCGTATACTCTTAGATAATCTTCAGCTAGGCAAAACGGTCTCGATCTCTGCAACAGCTTTAAAAAAAAAGAAGTAAATATTTCTAAGAAAAAAAATACTTTTAACAAAACCCAATTCTCTACTTTTGTTATTAAATTCGAACATTGACAAGAAACTCAACATGAACCAGTTTAATGATAATGCAGTACACACAGATTAAATAAAATCAATCCTGAAACACATAGTAAGATAAATAATTTTTTTAAAAAATCAGAATTCGATTTACTTCTTTTTTCCCCATCGTTGATTTGTTCAATTCCAAAGAAAACTAAGAAATTAGCATTAATATCCGATTTTTTAAATCGTCATCGAAGTTAAAAATAGAGTCGAGAATCGTCTGCTCCTTCTTTAACGAAACATTTACAGTTTAATTATTGTCTAAAATATTATATTATAAGAAATATGCAACGCTGTACGAAATAAATTCAGCACACTAGAAACTTTTCCAAATTTTCATATAAATAATATAGAAACCAGAAAACGAATTGAATGCAATGTTTCGCGACTTTTTAATATCGAAAATGATAAATAAAAATCAACCCATTGTGTAAATTTTGCAATAGAAGTACTCGGAAAAAAATTTCGTGATAGATTATATGCTGTCCAATTTATGATATCAACATAAAAAAAAAAAAAAAAGAATTTTACTGCTATTTTTTACCCGTTAAAATGCTGAAATAAATTTACAGTTTAAAAATCATGGCATGAGACAACCATTGGTTTTTAAATGAGTTTTTTAAAATAAGTGTCATTCACAATTTTTTTTTTTTTTACTTTTTTGTTTATGTTGGAGACCAGATAATTTCTCAAATTTAACATTAGTTCCATTTGAAAAACTAGCCGCTTTAAATTTGCTAAAATTCAGCACTGAAAACATTTTGAAAAAGCTTGCTTGCATAGAAAAATTATAGAATTTGATATTTTTCTGCAGTGAATGAGTGAATATTAACGTCCCACTATTCAGCTACACGAGGGCTTTTTTGGGACGGTCCGCGTAATTTTGAACAAGGGTAAAGTGACGTGGACTACACCTGAGCTGGCACCTTCTCTCCTAACTACCACACCACACCAACGGGAGTACGTTTGAGCTCTCGACAGATTTCACGTGCATCGCGCCCCTACACGGCAGGTCTTCAGTGGTACTGGGATCGAACTTATGACACGCTAGCCACGATCCGTTGCCTAGACCACTTGGCTACCGCGGCCGATATTTTTCTGTAAGTGCCATCTCAGGTATCCCTTCTTCCAATTATTTCTTCACTTCAAGGTTCAAAATAACGACGTCCTTCGCCGTGTGGCTTCTAAGTAAGATGAAATGAATAATGTTGAATGAATCGAGCTAACAATTAAGTAATTACTGTAGTCACATTTGTAACACATTCAATAATTTTTTGGTACGAACTATAGCAGTTTAACCCTTTTTAAAACAATGTAGGATGCTAAACAAGTAATTACCGTTTTTAATAGCGATTGTGACATCTCTTGTATAGACTGACTACACAACTGTACCGATGTATGTAAGAAAATTGATTTTGTCAAGCGAACTTCTTTAGTGAAAATATAGAACACCCATTGTATACAAATTTTAATTTATATCTTTACTTTCGCTCACTTTTGATCCGGGGTGGGCATTACGTCGATCGCGATCGACCGCCAAGACATTTTGGGGTGACCGCCTAAAAATTTTACCAGTTAGTAATTATATACGAAAAATTCAAGATTGGCTGACAGAACGCAGTCTAAGCCTTCTACTGACTATAACAACACAAAATAAGTTTGAATAAAAACATTTTATTTTTTCAGTGTATTTTTTCATAATAAATGTATCATTTGATATTATTATATATATTTTAACATTTATAAATCCCGTGCACCACGCAATGTATAACTCGGGGGCATACAACACAGACAGAAGGATTACAACACAAGCATCCCTGCCTTCTCCGGGATTCGAACCCACTCCCTACGGCACCGCAGTCAGCTTCACTGACCACTATACCGGATGGGCAGCATTATTATATTTGAGGCTATTATTATTAAGCTTGTGTTTTGCTTTAAACGTGGTTTTAAAAGTGTTTTTTTTAGTTCTGTAGTTAAGTACATATTCCGTACTTATGTGTATTAAGTTATAATAATAACCTTTTCCTCACACTTCACCACACCTACGACATTGGGCAGTAGCGTGCACAAGAATTTTTAAAGGAAGGGGGGTCGAGGGTTGAAGGTCTACCATTCTCGTATACCCCAATACGCAGCCAAACATTTTTATTTTTTATTTTCTCGATTGTCGGGAACAAAAAACAGCAAAAAATAAATTACTGAATGAATAATTAACATTAATAAATAAAAAAAATACTAATATCATATACTTAATTGCCTTTTACACTCTTTTTACATGAGACTATAATGAATCGGGGAAAAAATGAAGGGTTATGAGGGAGGGTCCAGACCCGTGGATCCCTCCCCCGCCCTTGAGTGCACTCCTGACACTGGGTGGATCGCAACTTCTTGAACAAATTAGAAGTAGCCCGAACCCTGGAAAAGTCTGCCCACCTCTGCTTTTGATAATCACAGGTCGTTTCAAAAATTATTATTCCTCTTACAAAAATGCCAAATTTTGCCCAAAAAAATATATACCGGACAAATGATAAATTTATTCCAAAACACAAAAATAATAATAATAAATTTACAGTACCCCTAGCATCAAAATTTAAAAAAAAAATAAATTTAAAATGTTTGGAAATGTAATTAGACATGTCATACTCATCCAATATTTAAAAGTATCGCTTTTTGTGCATCAGTTAGAATGGGTTGTACTTCATGATGCAAAAGATAAATTTGGTGTTATCAGGACCAAAAAAAGAAACATTTTCTGAGTCGAAATAAGCGATTTTAGTATTCAGTAGTATGTCCTAAAAAGATAAGTGGACGCGGTACCCTAGTGGTTAAGGTAACGGAATCGTGGCCTGCGTGCAATGAGTTCCGAGACCACTGAACCCGCCGTGTAGGAGAACGCTGCATGTTATAAATCTGTCAAGATCTCAAACGTCTTCCCGTTGGTGTGGTGTGGAAGTTAGGAGAAGAGAGTGCCAGCTCAGGTGTTGGCCTCGTCACATTGACAATGGTTCAAACTGACGAGGTCTATTGCCAAATACCATCGAGTAGCTGAATAGTGCGACGTTAATATTCACTCACTCACCCCAAAATGATAAAACTGCACAATCGATCGAAGTGTTTTAGAATTTCTTATTTTAATTCACCAAATTTATTTCTGATAATTTAAAATGTAAGCACTATCATTTTTCCAGTTGCATAAAGGAACCTAATACGCGTAAGGATAGTCGTCAAAAATTATTTTGATTTGTTCCTAATTGAGGTGAAAATACCAAAACCCTGTGTTTACGAGTACTGTTGCCATTTATTTAAAACAAATGTTTTCTTCAATGATCTGAATAAAGTCATCCCATACCTGCAGAATATATATAATCCTATATATATATGAAATATATATACGAATATATATACGAAATCCTAGTATTTTCTTAGTAATGAGTCACACACAGATCGCTTAGACATTCAGAGAGAGAGAAACTGTGTTTTCCCTTCAATAAATGCAATGCTTGCAGATTTCACATGTACTACTGTTGGCGCTTGCGTTACCTCTGCATCTCGGTTTTGTTTTAGATATCGTAGCCCTTTATGATTTGGTTGAATGAGATGCAATGCAAGGGAAAGGGTTACTTCTCGAAATCTTGTTCCAAATACAATCCCCCCTACGATTCCCTTTTCTGTTCGATTGAGAGGGGGGGGGGAGAAAACATTTCGCTTTAGTGATTTTTTTCGAGCGCGAAACATGCATTTCCTATCGAATGCGTGAAAATTACACATTTATTTCTCATCTAAGACGCAATTTGTGAATAAATTTTGTGGCTTAAATTCTTTTTAACTAATTGTGTCCTTAAAAAAAGGATCATTTAAGAGTAAATGATACAACCAACAAAATATTTAAAAAAATGTGGAACTTTAAAGTTCAATTTCTAACTGGTTGTTCTGAAAAAGTCCTATCAAAATGACGAAATATCCGTTGTAACAGATATTTTCAGTGAGAGTGAATATTAACGTCACACTACTCAGCTACTGGTAACGGACCTCTTAATTTTGTGCCTTGGTCAAGTGACGAAGACGACACCCGAAATCCAAACCACCACACCACGCAAACGGGAGGACTTTCAGTTCGACAGACTCAACGTGAATCAGCCTTTTCTACATCGCGGGATATATGTATGAATGCGTAATTATGATGCATATGTACACTTGAAGAATGTCATTCTTATTAAGGTATATAATGCTCTATTTTATATTATCTTTTACTTATTTTATATTTGGCGTACTGTTTCGTCATTTCGGTTTATCTCGTCCGAGAACAGCAAAACGAACATTTACTGGTGATGGTCTTTTCATCCAAAATATTCACAGTTACATTTCCACTTTTAACCAAATTGTAATGGATTCGTTCTGATCTTAAATATATACGTTCAAACATTCTTGCAACGCTACACTATAAAGGAGCTATTTTAAAAAGCACGAATTAAAATTTCAAAGTTGTAAAAAAAAAAACTAATAAATTTTACAAAAATACATTTTAAAAAAAAGTTTATTGAAAAAAATAAATCACATAAAATTAAAACATTAAATCCAACACTGCCGAAGAAGGTACAGTATATATGAAATAATTGAAGGAAATAACAAAATTTGGCTACTGTTTCTCTTAAAAAACAAGGGGGGGGGGGATTAAATTTACTTTTAACATTTATATATAATGGTTGTCTATCTATATAAATAAATAAAATTGAAGTGTCTGTTTGTAATTTCAAATTAGCAGCTTTTTACTAAATGCATTTAAAGGTATATACGGTACTTATATCAAAAAGTCAATTAAAATTTTTGTCTGTCTGTCTGTTCCGGCTAATCTCGGAAACGGCTGGTGCGATTTTAAAAATTCTTTCACTAATGGAAAGCTACATTATCAGCGAGTAACATAAGGTACATTTTATCTCCATATTCCTACGGGAACGGAAACTATGCGGGTAAAACCGTGGGACTTTGCTTACTCCCCACCAAGTTGGCGCAAAATTATGCATTTGGTCAATAACGGAAATTTTAATAATGGAAATTTCTCACATTTATAACACAGTGAATTGAAGCACAGTGTAATTTAGCATCTTTACAAAAAGCAATTTTTTAAATGGTAAGTTAAAAATTAGTTGCAAAATCCTAATACTTTACAATGAATACTCTTGTGTACATTCTTTTCTTCTTGTAGGAACTCACAATACAAAACTTAGTATTCCATAGGAATTATTATTGTATTTGGTTAAAGATTTGATTCTCAAAAATTTATCAAGATGGAAACATTGTGTTTTTAATGTTCCAAATAATGACTCATTTCTCAGATTTGAAAGAAATTTATTCCAAAATAAAACCAGCAATTTTCAGTTTGTGTTTTAAGTAATTGTTTCATAAGTAAAAGTGTTTCTGTGTTGTCATTTTGAATTTGTGGTTTATATATTCATAAATATAGTAATAAATACCTAATCTGCTTCGAAAGAGATTCTATAAGAATTTGGTTACAAGAAAGAAAGAGTTGCCTGTAATTCAGTACATTTCAATGATCACAGTAGTTTTGATGCCTCGAAACCTTTATTTTATAAAAATTGAGCTAATTGTTGTCTATAATGAACTTTTTTTTGCTAAATTTGGAATTTTTCTGAGGTGTAGTTTGATTTGTTATTTTTTTTTAGTTTACCACATTATGAACCCCCCCCCCTCCAAAAACACACACACATTTTTTAAATTTTTATTCTAATGCATCACATGAATTTTATATTCTGCTTGAAAAACTAATACCGAGGCTCAGCGGGTTCGAATTCACATTCTGAAGAAAAAAGAATGAAAGAATAAGCTAAGTTCATAAAGAATGAATTTAAAATAAGCTAATCTAACACACTGTTTTAATATTGACTCAAATCCGTGTATTTTTAATAGTGACATATCGTTACAGAGCGAAACGAGGGCTTTCGCGCATGGGATCACGACCACGTGAAGACTTCCGGGGGATCCACGCATGCGAGGATCGCGAAAATCGGTCCCCAGGTGGAGTCTAAGGCGCTGAACAGTAATATATATGGAATCGCTTTTAGAAAATATCTCTAAGTTTTTTCTGGTAATGGCAGGAAACAGCCGGAATTTCGCTTTGGAGCACCGTCCAGGAGCGGACCCCCGAGGACTGACCGGCTGAAATGGGTCCCCTCAGTTTTTGATTGGTTGTTCTGAAAAAGTCCAATTATTCTATTTTCTAAAAGTCCAATCAAAAGGGCAAAAGATTCCTTGGCGCAGATTATTATATCTTGACAAATAAATATTTTCAGGGAGTGAGTGAGAAAATATTAACGTCGCACTATTCAGCTCACGAGGACTTTTGGCGACGGACCTCATTATTTAGAACCATGGTCAAGTGACGAGGATGACACCTGAACTGGCACCCCTCCTAACTTCCACACCACACCAATGGAAGGACGTTTGAGCCTCGACTCTCTCTGCACGGTGGGTCTTCAGCGTTACAAGGCTCGAACTCATGACACGCCAGCCCCAAATCCGTTACCTTGATTACTAGGCTACCAGATATTTTCAGACAATTTGGGAAACGTTGGCACTTGGAATTTTGAAACCACACTAGTGAACCTTATGAAAATTGAATGTGTTCTTTCTACGCTTGTATTCTCGTCATTTAAGGAATTTAAATGGTTGCTACACGTCCACATGTACAATGAATGGCTGATTATTATTTAAATTCCTCGTCTGTTGAAGCAAGCAATTTATTTCTTTGTAGAACTCTATCTCGGAAAAGAAATGTATAAAACACACAAATGTAAACTTTATGATGCGATGTTGAAGAACTGAATGCATTCGGACGACTGTTTCTGTAGCAAATTATACTGATTTTCAAATACTAATTTATACATATTTATTGACCATATAATGAAGTTTTAAAGAATTACATCTAGTGTCTCTGTCCAAATAAATCTTTTATTCGAATATAATGTTCTATGAAAATATTAATGTTTCGTCGAAGTATATTGCTAGTTAAAATTAAACGATTCAAAATATTAAAACTCGCAAGGTAAAGTTTTTTATTTCTCTTAGCCATTGCCGCAGCATTATGTTAAAAAGTATTTATTCTAAGAGTTGGTTTGATTTTACAACACGTAAATAAACTTTCAAATTTATACAAAAAATACATCAAAAAGACACTTAAGAAGGAAAAAAATAACAAAATTAAAACCAAGACTGAGTGTTGGAAATCTTGAAGCATGGAGAAGGCGAAATATATCCGAAAGAAAAAACACTGTTTCATAATTGGCGCTAAAACCTTAAAACACCCCACACAGTTGCTCAAAAAATTTTTTTGGATTGGTCGTGTGTTTTTATCATATGGAGAGAAAATTTGAAAGTCTAGCACTTTTTGCTTACATTAATATTGCCCCCCCCCCCCTGCAACTGCTGACGAGGGAAATTATTACCAGCTACTGGAAGAATAAGGTCACACACAGATACTCAACTATGTTCAGCACAAATGTAATGGATGCAGAGTGCCATCTAGTGGTCATTAAAAAATATTCCAGGTTAAAATGCACAGACAGCCCTTGTCAACATCAAATACTGCACGAGTGGCTGGTGGGAGGCGGGGAGGGAGCGGGAGAGATGCTCCTGTTTGATTGGCAGGCGCGAGAGAAATATGGATTTCATCCTCTGAAGGTCGCCGCCGTTTGCAATGCGAACTTTTCAGGAAGAATGACGTCAGTTTTCTCCTAACGCAAACCCTTCAGTGGAACTTCTGCGCTCACCGTGCATTGTGTGTGGATAATATGAAGAAATTAAATTCTTAAAAACTATTCTATAAAAGTGGAACTAAAATTTATAACCGTACACTATTTATTTCCTGGGATTGGACTTCAAATAAACGCTTGATCTAGAGCCAGTCGTAATGCATATTCATAACGGAAATCAAACATAAATTCCTCTCTTCTCGTTTTTATTTAACATCCATTCTTAGGATTAGCAACTGAAAGGTCACATGACCTAGAAATACTAAGAAAGAGATCACAGCTACACTTGGATATCTCTAAAAACAATTCACACTCCCACTGAATGATTTCAAAGTGCATCTTTAACTTTTCAAATAAGATTATAAAGACTTTTTTTAGAGTTCATTGAAACATGTCCCCACCTCTCAACTGAGCAACGAATAATTGTATTCAAATCTTTAAAAACATGTATCCCCCCACACACACCAGACACACGTGATGTGCATCCCTAAGTTATATCATATTGGCAATGTAAAAATCTGGTGCACTTATAAAGAAAGGTGAAAATATTCCAGATTATAAGTCAATAAAAATATATCACCATTCCAAACAAATATTAATTCACTTTTTTAAATTTATATAACAGCACACAAAAAGGAAAATTTCTATTAAAGAGTTGCTAAATGACAGAGGTGCAGAACATAGCTCGTTACAAACGAAATCATAGAAAAGCTCAACAGCGATGCAAGCTTATGTACCAATATAAAATATGCCACTTTCAATTTTTTACTCATTCTCAGCCATCCTCGAATTAAAAAAAAAAAACACAAATAGTGTCACAGCCTTTCAACAATTTTATTCAATTAATCTCCTAAATATTTTTTTTGCAAAGTATACATTTGTTATTTCGTTTTCATTGATGCCATTATTAATAGTGCATTCTATAATTAATAAAATCTCACTGAGCGTTTGATGAAAGGGGTAATGTGTTCATGGAATGAAGATGAAACTGGTAGTGAAAGCTGAGATGATGCAGTGAGGTTTTTTCAATGAATATGTGTACTGATGAAAATAAATCAGTTATACATCAAGTGCATTACAGAGCTGAATTCAGAATTTGGGTCAAGGTGGGAAAGAAGGGGGCCAAGGACTCAAAAAGTTTTTGTATTATCCTATCACTTTAAAAAAAGAGGAGTTTAGGAAAAGGTGTAGGGATTTTAAAACATGAAGAAAATAAGCCCTTCCGTGTAACTCCTTCTGGTGTTTTACTACTCTTTCTTTTCTAACATTTCTTGCAACGCCCATGCTCCAATTGATATTCCACTACATATGGTTAACCTCTGAATTTTTGTAAATGCTTTTATTTTCTGGGTTATGTGTTTTTTGTTGACAAGATGAGTGGTCAGGACACTCAATGAAAATGCTCAATCTAAAGAAAATGGTATTTATATCAGCAATGACATTTATAAGTGCATTAGAGTTATAAAGAGCTTTCTGAAGAATTAAGTATTATATAAAATGGGTAAAGTATATTGATGACAATTTTGTAATGTCTTTCCCCAGGTTAAAAGAATGAAAAGTTGTAGACTATAACATAATTAATCTCAGTATAATTTGATTATTTGAAAAAAAAATTTAAGAATATCTGGAATGTAGTTTATTACTTTAGAAAGGTATATTTAATCAGAGTGAAATCTATGAATTGTATTTAATGATTTCAGTAATAAACTGTAACAAACGATACGTAAAAAACTATACTTGTATTACACCACTTGAATTAATATTTCAATTATATGTAGTTATAATTTAATCACATGATATAAGTATTATGAAATGTAAATTATAAAAACTGAAATGACATGAGACACATACATCAGAATTAGCTCTCTCCCATAAAATTGCTTAAAATTATGAGTTGGAATGTAACAGGATTCATCAAAATGAATGGGTGGAATTATTTAAAATGATGAGATGAATTAGATCACAGATTCCATTCTATCCAATCTTATAAAAATCAATCAGATTAAAATAATCCTAAGCAAAAGTTTTGCAAGTGCACTTTCTACAATACTGGTGATTTTTACAGATGAAGAAAAAAATCATTAAACATTTGAAAAGAACCACTTCTGTCATAAAAATTAAACTTGTAATTATTTAATATCTCCTAAAAGATGCAATCAATGAAGTTGTATTTTGAGACAAATCAAATGTTAAAGATTTCTTATGCAAATGCTTTTAATATTTCCA
>BMAO01005308.1:0-19998 GCA_019973975.1 Trichonephila clavata
CGCGTGGGGGTGGCAAAATTGTTCACCGCACAAGGGCACCTGGGGCAGGGGGAGCCAAAATTTATAGTACTTATAGTTTAATTTAATGTTACTTACAAGTTGTTAGTAAAAAACTTGCAATTTTGCATGTTTTATATTTTTTAGCAATAAAATAAGATTTATTTTTTTGAATTTTGCATTTTAATTTAATTTAATTTAATTTTGTTTTCGTTTCTACGGATTGTTTTCGTTTGTGTAAAACAAAATTTGATTTCCGATACAACAATAAAAACACGTTCCGTGTGGAGTTCGCGCTATTATACGGAATGTGTTTAAAATCTAAGAATTTGTAACATGTAAAAACAGGAATTGGGAATGATTTGCATCGGCATAAATTTTTATTCTTTATATGCTGAGAAGATGTTGTGAATCAACTTATTTGTTTTGTTTGCAATGACAATATATGTACATTTTTAAAATTATGAAAATCGCTTGGTTTTTCTTCTCCAAATCTTATTTTGCTTCATGTATACTGTTATTAAATTGTTCTCAAAACTGGAAATAAAATCTTTATCGTAGCGTTTCTCAAACTGTGGGGCGAGCCCTCCTGGAGGGCGTGATAACCCTACTTGGGGGGGGGGCGAACGCAGTGGCGGATTAAGCGGGTATCGGACCTGGCGGCCGCCAGGGGCCCCCAACGCTGGTAGGGCCCCAAGCTTGATGAGTGCAAAGGCCAGCGACAAACCAGCCACACCACCTTGGAACAAGAAATGAAAAGAAAACAAAGATACAATGAAACCCCCCGCTAGAAATTTATCGGCATGCAAGAGAAATCCTAATGTAGAAAAACTTTTGAAAATATTTTTAACAATACCGAAATCGAATGCATCAGGTGAATGATCTTTTTAAGTTTTAAAACGTGTTAAAAATAAATCAAGAAGTGCTATGGGAGAAATGACAAATTGAACAACATGGCCATATTATATACAGAATAAAATGTTTGGACAAAATGGATATGGTAAAATAATTGATGAATTGCCAACAAGAAATCAAACTGTATAGCAAACTTCTAAGCTCTTAAGTAAAGTTTTCAATTTTTTTAATACAGTTAAGATTTTTCTTTAGCCGATGAGTTTTATTATAGCAATACATTTTATTTTGAGAATTTAAAGTAAGCGACTCTTTTCACTATTTTAGTTTAGCGACTCGGGCCTCAAACTTTTTACCACCAGGGGCCTCAAACTATCTTATTCCGCCTCTGAATTCATCTCAATTATTTTTACCATATCTATTTTGTCCAAAACATTTTATTCTGTATATAATATGGCCATTTTGTTCAATTTGTCTTTTCTCCCATAGTACCTCTTAAATTATTTTTAACACGCTTTAAAACTAAAAAAGATCATTCACCTGATGCATTCAATTTCGGTATTGTTAAAAATATTTTCAAAAGTTTTTTTACATTAGGATTTCTCTTGCATCTCGATAAATTTCTAGCGGGGGTTTCATTGTATCTTTGTTTTCTTTTCATTTCTTGTTCCAAGGTGGTGTGGTTGGTTTGTCGCTGGCCTTTGCACTCATCAAGCTTGGGGCCCTACCAGCGTTGGGGGCCCCTGGCGGCCGCCAGGTCTGACACCCGCTTAATCCGCCCCTGGATGAATTGCCAAAGAGAAATCAAACTGTATAGCAAAACGGTAAGCTCTTAAGTAAGGTTTGCAATTTTTTATATAGTTAAGATTTTTCTTTAGTCGATGAGTTTTATTTTAGCAATACATTCTATTTTGAGAATTTAAAATAAGCAACTTGTTTCATCATTTTAGTTTTTCGACTCTTAAGCCCATGGGCTTCAAACCTTTTACCGCCAGGGGCCTCCAACTATCTTAAACCGCCTCTGCGCGAACATATCGCGAAAAATCGAAAACAAAAGATTTAGAATAATTATCAATTTGAAAACATAATTTACAATTTAAAATAATTACAAAGTAAAATACATTCTTATATAATAAAAAATAAAATACAAATTCCCACTGATATAATACTCAACACTTATAAATGTATCAGTACTGCACAAAATATTTGATAATTAAGTTATCAATATTCAATTAAAAAGTTTTTTCTAGTGACTCCCCGGTCTTGTCATATACAAAATATTTATCGTGATAAATTGTGCGGTTTATAATTAAAGTCGTATATTGTATTGTATTGTAGTTAGGGACGTTTCAAGGCATGGCCAACTAGGCCCGGGTCCAGGACCTCGATCTCAGTGAGGGCCTCATTTCGTTCTCGACTCTGTCTTAATAAGATCATGATCCGGATAATTTTAATGTCGTCAAATATTATTCCCATACATTCCCTTCGAAAAACAGTTAATTTCAAACTGCATGTCAATTGGCAAAAGTGATAAGACTGTATTATTATGTGATGACCGTTGTCCAGTGGTGTAACGTACCCCCCCCCCTTCACTAACAAGCCCACTTTTCCGCTTAGGCACGCTAGGCACATGCCTAGGACGAAAAAGATTTGGGGGCACAAAAAATTGAAGGGTGAAAAAAAGAACAAAATTAAAATTACAGAGAACGTGCAACCGCCCAGTGTTTATTAAAAAGTCAATTATTCTCTTTCATTTTTATATCTAAATTATCAAATCTTCGTTTCACTATTGGCCAAATTATTATGTAAATCGCTTGGCTTTTCTTCCCTATGTCATATTTTGTGCCATGTATACCTGTTATTAAATTGTTTTCAAATCTCGAAATAAAATCTTTATCGCAGCGTTTCTCGAACTGTGCCCCCCCCCCCAAGGTGGGCGTGATAACCCTACTTGGGGGGGGGCGTGCATATTACGAAATATCGAAAATAAAATATTTAAAATAATTATCAATTTAATAAAATAATTTGCTACTTAAAATAATTACAAAGCAAAATATATTCTTATATAATAAAAAATGAAATACACTGATATAATACGCACTACTTATAAATGTATCAGTTCTGCGCAAAGTATTTGATAATTTGTCAATATTCAATTAAAAACAAGTTCACTAATTACTAGTGACTCTCTTGGGCTTGTCATATACAAAATTTGTTTGCAAAACTTAATATTTATCTAATTAGTGCGTTTATAATTAAAGTTGTATTGCATCGTAGTTTTACCATCAAAGTACATTATAATTGCATTCAGTACATTGTTAAGGCTCCCGGTGACACGCCACCACGAAAACCCGAGTGTAATGTTAATCCTATGGAGTTTCTTATAATTCAATTTACGTCTAAGGTATTGCTTTTAACTGTATGAAACAAAATGCATCCTAAAGATAAAAAAAAAATTAATGTTTCTCTTGATTTCGATTTTTAAAAAAAAATTTCTAAATATTTTTAAATATTTATTAAAAGCTTGAAAATTTACATTTAGTGCGTTGAAACGATCATAAAAATATTTTCAATTATCGGATAAAAAAAGTTTTTCAGCGGAAATCCATTATTTTTTATGCTCTTTCAAACGCATATACTTTAAAATTTTTAAACTAATTTATATTTGCGAGTAATTAAATAAGTCAGCATTGCATATTTGGAATGAGGGGAAAGTAAACTTGTAACTCCGCCTTCTTGCGGAAGGATACATGAAATTTTCCCTGCGTTCCCTTGGTGAAAGGGGGTAATTTATGACTCTTCGGTGGATTGTGTAACAGAGATGTCCCCCCCCCCTCAAAATGGGTCTTGTTTTCTAAGAATCTATAGGCATTCAAGATACTATTTACAATTACATCATTCTTAGGAAAGTTTGAGTCTGTGCTTGAAAATAACTACAAATACGTTTTGTACAAAAAGCTATGCTCTGTTTTTTATTCCACCTTTCTTAAAATTATTTATATATACTAAATAAGTTATATTTTATTAATAATTAAAATGAACAATTAATATTTATTAAATGCATTTGAATCGTCAGGATAAAGTGAATCAGATTTCGCATTCTTTTCTTACATATCTCCAAAATTGAAATTCCTGTGTTTTTTTCCAAGTTAAAGTTATTTGAATATCAGCTGTTTTAAAACTTATTTTGCACAGTTTATTTCAGTTATTAAATAAAATGGATCATCGTCGCAGCTTCAAAAAAAGATTATTTCTTTCGGCTAAACGAAAAAAGAATATAGGACAGAATTTCAGGAATTGGAAAGAAAAGTGTGTATTTCTTTTTTTCTAAATTCTTGTTCCGTTGTTCATTTCAAATATTGTGAAAGTTTCCACATACTAAATGGATTTATTGATCATCGCATTTTAAATAAGATTCAAATATTCCGAAGATGAAATACCATTGATTTAAAATAAATCAGAAAGTTTTCCATAATTTTAAGAATATTTTTAGTAACATTAATAGTTTCTTCTTAAAACATATAAATTTCAATTAATTTATTTACTATTGCTACTGATGTTTTTATTCCGTTTTTATTTCCTTCACTGAAAATTCAACTTAGAAATAACATTGCAGAATTTTTTTTTTTTTAAATTTCTGTCTGGAAAGCAGTATCTACATTTTGCATTTTCATTTATACATGTGTTTCATATATTATTCAAGATAACTCATCACTGCTTTTTTTTTTCAAAATGAATTCTAAGTTAATGCGCTATGAAGAATGCACTGCAAGTACAAATACAGGCAAATAGTTCCACAATTTTAAAGTTCAAGCCCGGCACCACTAAAGACCCACCGTGTAGGGGCGCGATGCACGTTAAATCTGTCGAGAACTCAAACGTCCTTCCTTTGGTGTGGTGTGGTGTGGTAGTTAGGAGATGAGGTGCTATCTCAGGTGTCATCCCCATCACTTGACCATGGTTCAAAATTACGAGGTCCGTTACCAAAAGCTCTCGTGTAGCTGAACAGTGTGACGTTAATATTCACTCACTCACTCCACAATTTGAATGTTTGACATCTGAGGAATTAGAGATTTTCCCCAAAAATCCCGGAAAAATTCTGATTGGAATGGGGTTGTACGAAAACACTTTCTAGTTCTAGGGGTTCTACGAAAACACTTTCTAGTTCTAGGGGTTCCACAAAAACACTTTCAAGTTCAAAGGGTTCCTTGAGTTGAAAAAGTTTGAAGACTACTGCTCTAGAGCCATATATGTTATTTGCGACAGACTTCGTAATTCTAAGCCAAGGGTGGCCAACCCGCGGCCTTGAATAATTTTGCGGCCCTCGAGATTCATTACAAAATATGATTATTTTGTACAATATTTTTGTTTTTAATGTAGTGTTTTGTAACAAATATACTTCATATCTGTTTCTATTTTATTACCTTTCTTTTATTTTACTACATTCTTAGAAGTGTGCGGTATTGCAGCGCAGCATCACACTCGATTCCTGTAACTCCATCGCGCTGCCTATTGCTAGAATTAGACATATTTGATCCTTGCATTATTATTATAAATTATCTATGCTTGTATAGATGAAAAATAATGAAATCAATAATAATTCATTCCGTTTTAAATTTTCATTCCAATAAATGTTTGTGATGGGTCTAAATATAATATAAAGATATATAATTTTTGTTTGCAGCCCGCAGGATTATAATGTTTTTCCGAAGTGACCCGCAAGGTCATTTGAGTTGGCCATCCCTCTTCTAAGCCAAGATCGGATAGCCAAAATGACACTTGAGTTTACAGTTTCTTTGTATTCTTCATGACTTTTTTGAACTTGGGAATCTCGCGTCTTTAGTCATTATGGTATATAATCCTCCACGGTTTTAAAAGCTGATTTAAATTATTTTTATTTTTTTAAAAAATATATTGCTGGTTTCTGTTTGTGATATTAAAAATAACATTAGTGTGATAAATAAGAAAAATATTTAGTATGATTAGTGAAAAAAGTTAATTGAAATTAAAATCTGGAATACAATAACTTTAAAACGATTTTGTGATTTACCGAGACGAGTAAATCCATAGCAGAATGTATGCGAGATTTTCGACAAAAGAAACGTGAGAAAAAAAAATTAAAAACTGAAGGAGTACAGCCGAAAAGAATTGCACAAAATTCAACTCCACGCAGCAGGTATTTTTTTTTTTTTTTGCAACGAACACAAATCTTTCAGAAACAAACGGCCGAACCAATTACTGCTTTACCAAATCTGTTTGTCAGTCAGGTAACTTTACGATTGTCCGCTCATAGCTTTTTTGAATGATGAGCTCAAGCTCGAAATGAACACAAACCGAAATATATCGACAGCTAACAGTGGTACTGTTATTGACGTTGTTTTTCAAAGGTTATTAAATACTTTAAAATCTCAAGTATATGTGTCAGATTTTAGTCATCATAAGTCTATTGTGTGTGTGTCTTCCCCAAATTGAATAAGAATGTTTATTTTTGCTAAAAAAATACATGACTCTTTGTGTTAATTAAATAAAATTTTCATTAAAGATAAAATTATTTGATAGAAAATTATTTCCAATCATACCCGATTAATTTTTTCCAGGATTTATCTTACTATTGCGTATTTACCAGGATAACATGTCATGTTACACATCATATGCGACTACTGTAAGACTCGTTCCTTTTTTTTGTAACTGTATTTATATTAGAAATTCCAACACTAAAACTGTTCTTCCAAAAAATTGTGTGGGGCCCAAAACCAATACTCAATATACTTTATCAGTGGCGTAGCTAGGTATCCAAAGGTCTTGGTGCAAAAAAAAGAGAGAATATTGGTGGAGTTTTATTAATTAAAAATATATTAGAGTATTTTATATATATATATATATATATATA
Organism: Trichonephila clavata; assembly: GCA_019973975.1. NCBI lineage: Eukaryota > Metazoa > Arthropoda > Arachnida > Araneae > Nephilidae > Trichonephila > Trichonephila clavata. The sequence continues at coordinate 6,740 of BMAO01005308.1, forward strand.
GACAAAGCTGGTTCACATCAGCCCTGTGTCAAGCTCTGCAGAACATAGGAAAGCAAAGCTACAAACTACTTACATGTATGCATATGAGTTTTCTTGTGAATTTAGTGATTGCCCAGGTTCGATTTGACATGTGATAGACAGGAAATGATAAAAGGAATATGCACAAACAAGAAAATACAATACAAAATTATTATAATTATTTAAAATAAAACACACGAAAAAACAGAGGAGGGGGGTCAAAATTACACCAGTCTGTTGCAGATACCAGATTGTGAAACATTGAAAATAGCATATTATGAATCATATTGTTATAAAAAATAAAATGACCAAGAAGAAATAGCTTCCTGTGTAGTTTTTTTAGATGTATGGTAAGACATTTCATGGAACTTGATGTTTATTTTCAAGTAAAGATTAGAAAAATGAAAAAATTGAAAAATAATATAAACTTTTTAATAAGTGAGATTCGCAACACTATACACAAACAAAGGAAAGAATTTAGGGGAATTCCTTACAAGTTTGAAATTACTTTCAACGGAGTTGCCATGATTACAGCTATGTAACAATCTTTTATATTTATACCTCAATTATGGGAGAAATTATCGCAAGCTCGACTTGCTTGGTGGTCAAGGCGTGAGGGTCCCCTGAGCTCAAGGGCCCCTGTGCACGGCACTACCTAGCCCATTGGTAGTTACGCCACTGTACTTTATTAAATTTATATAAGTTTTTTTTGTTACATGTCTTAAACCGTTTTTAAATAAAATTATTGAACTGAATCGGAAATAAAGAACTGACCTGAAATATTTCAGGAAAGAGAATAATTTAAATCACATTACACTATTCATTCCATTAATTTTATAAATTTCTCTTGTCATTAAACTGTTTAAAAAAGGATTTTGATGCAATTTAGTATTGAAGAATATCACAGAAAATTGTTTTGAATGTATAGAAATATATATATATATATATAAAGGTTTTTGCCTTAACTAAAACTTATATTTTTATAAAATTCAAATGAAAAACTGATGTTCCTCAAAACAGAAACGAAACAGCGGAAAAAAAGCAGTTTCTTTGTACAACTAGAATATCGGGCACAGTTTTCATGTAATTGAAAACTGCCATGGGGTGGGCAGTAAAAGAGGGGTCAGTTGTCATATAAATAGTCTTCAGTTGGTTGTAAACTGGACCCTCCAAGAGCAAAAATAGAAGGCGAAAGAGAGGGGGGGGGTTTCCTGTCTCGAATTCCCTTTGCACTTAGAATCCCTCTCTCAACTGTTGTAGAAGAGGCTTGTATGATTCTGTGACGTCATTTTCTTTCATCATGACATCTGTCAGAACATAATCATCAGAAAATGGGATCAAGTAAATGCAAATTTGGAAAAATAATAGCTTGAAAAAAATGTTTATTTCAAAGTCAAGAAAATATTGAAAATTAAGAAAAAAAGTCATATAATTTATCTTTTATGAAGGAACTATTTACCTCCGATCATTAAGACCAGTACTCATGAGTACTTGGCCTTTCTTTTAGGAACGCCCATTCCCCCCTCCCAGAAGAGGGCACTTTCATCGTTTTAGAGTTGAAATTTCTGTCTACGGGACCCTTAAAGTAAAAAGTGGGGCGCGATGAAAATTATGACTGAAAACTGGGTCGAAAATATTGAAAGTTTGAGAAGCACTGCTTTATCATGATCTCTACAACACTCTTTTTTGGTATCATGAATTTCTTTAGATTCTAAACAGGATATCTATACACAAGGGCAGCCGAATTTACGATTTCTTCCAAATTTAAGAGATATAAAAGGTTGCAATAACTGTAATCGTCGCAATTCAGTTCAGTAATTCAATGCAAGTAATTTCAAATTTGTAGGGATTTCACCTAAATTTTTTTCGTTGTTTGTTCAGTGTTATAGCTGAGTTTGCGAACTTTACTTATTGAAAAGTTCTTGTTATTTTCAATATTTTCATTTATTTTATAGACTGTTATTTGAAAATAAACTTCAAGTTCCATGAAAACTCTTACCATACTTGCTATTGCATCTTAAAAAACCTACACAAGAAGCAATTCCTTCCTAGTTACATTCCATTTTTAATATCAATATGATTCATAATAAGCTAGTTTCCTGTTTCAATATTTCGCAAGCAAGTGGCAAGTGGCGTGGAAATTACGGAGTTCCTATCCCTGTAGGGGATGCACCTCCTCATCAGAATATTTAGAAATAATTACTTAAAAATGGGATTACTTAAATTTAAAAAGAGAGAAATAAAAAGAGATTAACTTCTCGTATGATGTAATTTTTGTCTCCTCCTCCTCTGCTCTTTTGCAGATATGTTTTTTTAAAAATAATAATAATAATATTGTATTAAATTTTCGTGTTCATGCATATTTTTTGTATCATTTCCTGTCCATCTTGGTGGGCCATTTTGTAACTCTAAGCCCTCTGTTGGATGTGAGCTCAAAATAGCTAGGGACTCTCCATCGACGTATTATGGCGTAATATTTCGTTTCTGCTTCCTTTTAACGTCAGTAAATACTCGAGCACGTACAAATGTATTATACATAGATAAATTATAAAACTATAAAATTATAGATTATTAAAATCGAAAGAAACCAAGTGGGGTGCGTTTAAGCGCAAACAATGCCAAGAAAGAGAACACCGTAAGTAAAAATTGTAGCTTTGTATATATTTAAAATATTCCCATATTTTTATACTTGACAGAATTCAACCAAGATAGAGCCCTCTTTTTTTGCACTAAAGCCTTTAAATACCTACCTACGCCACTGCCTTCAGGAAATCACTTTTTTTCAAAGAGAGAGAGTTGACGCAATTTTAAATCAGTAATTTCCTCAATTTTACTGCATTCCTTTATAACTGCAAACGGTAATTATGAATTTACTTTTGATTTGTTTTGTATTTTCCCTTGAGACTTAAAAAATGTACAAACATTTTTATCATATTAAAATAATAATTTTATCATTAACATTTTTATCATATTATTCAAAACATACATTTATTATTTGCTTTCCTTTACAAAGGAGGCAGTAAAAGTAATGTAAAGCTTAATGAAATCTAATTAAAAATTTTTTTATTTTGTTAATTTTCCCAGTTACATCAGCTAATTTTAAGACAAATTTACTTTAGATAATCGTAGATCAGATGAAGCGTATGGACATGCAATTACCAATGCAAGTATCGTTGCTGATGATTTGGGAGGGGGATACTTATTTTCCACTAAATCGAAACAGGTTTAAAAATAAACTGTTTCAAGATGAACAAACCGACGAATCAATCAGCAATCCAAGACAAAAGTTTAAGGTTGAATTTTACAATATAATATTAGACACTGCTATTTCTTAAATTTCAGAAGGATTCAATTAAAAGAACATTACAATTACTTCTATATACCAAATTTAAAAAACTGGAGTGACAATGAAATTTCAAAACATTGTGAAGAATTAGAACGAAAATTAAAAGATACTAAAAATGTTAATGGATTAAATTTGTTTGAAGAAATAAAATCTTTCCGATGTTTTACCAAAGAGGATAATGTCACCTATTGATGTTTTAAATTACATTTATGAAAACAATCTTATCGATACATTTTCAAATATTGCAATAGCTTTACGGATTTCTTTAACCCTGCCAGTTTCGGTGGCTACTGGAGAACGAAGTTTTTCAAAACTTAAAATTATAAAAAACTACATGCGATCTACTATGGCGCAGGAGAGATTATCGTAACTGTAAATTATATCCATAGAGAGCGAAATTTTGGATAAATTAAATATAAAGGAATTGATACGAGCATTTGTAGCTGTTAAAGCTAGGAGAATCAATATTTGAATATATTTTCTAATTTTTATATTTTACTTAAAAATTTTTATATAATTTTTTATTTGTTTTGTTTTTAAAATTTATGAAATAAAATAAAAAACAATGAGACAAATGTGTTTTAATATTATAACTTTAAGGCTTTTCAGTTAGAAAGTCAAATTTAGAATACTATAAATGAGTATTTCATATTTTATTTGTAGCACTTTATAAGAGTGTAACAGAACCCCATAAAGGGGCGCCGAATTTTAACTTGAACAAGGGCGCCTAATACCCACGCGGCGGCCCTGCTGAACACAATGGGGAATCTGTTTGTTTAAAAAGAAAATAAATATCATTTAATGGTAATTTCTTTGCCCGCAGCTTATTAATTAAAACTTCTGTATTTCTATTTTTTGCTGCCTGTCTTTTCCATTTTTTAAGATGAGAAATATGGACAAGTTCTACCGTAAAGCTTACTATGGAGGCGCTGCGGTCGTTAAAAACCCTCAACTTCTACTAGACTAGCGCCTGAATACTGAATACAAATGAGCTGAGTGAGCAGGTGGAAGGAGAACTGAAGCTAGGGAAAGTAGGGATTAGGGAAGATATTTATCCCGCCAAAATTGAATAGCTAGGTGTGTGTGCGCCATATTGTCTGTTGATTTAGAATGGATTGTTGTAAATATGAGCAGATTTTTTTTGTGAATAATTTTTTAAAAAAAAAATATAGCAGATGATTCTGTAAATGCAAATGCTGAAAACACAGAAAAAATATCGTCGATTGATGTTCGCAGTCCTGAGCGAATTATTTGAATCTTTCGGTCCCAGTGGTGTCATGAAGAATTCAGACTTACAAAAAGCAGAAGCTAGCCAATAAATACTAGGTAAGTCAACGAAATAAGCATTCACTTTTTAGTGTCAGTTTCTGTTAATTTGTTATTTAGATTGCATAGCTAAATGATTAAATATACCTTTCTTGCAGAACTCGTAAAACTAAAACTGCATGGAAAAAGGAGTTCTTGAAGAGAAATGCCAATATATCCTATGTAAGTAGACTTTAAAAGCATTCAATTTAACATCAGTTCATTTTGAGATGCATTAAATGCTCACTTGGATGTGGGAATCTTTAGCCTGAGATTAAATTTCATATGTGCAGATTCATTATATGCATGGTTGCCAATTAGGTTTCCCCTTGCCTATGAGTGGATGGTTTTAATGTGGAGGATATTTGCGTAACTAAAGTAATAGTACACCAAAACACTTTTGGATGAATATCTTTTTAAAATATTGATTTTTACTCTTTTTTTTTTTTTTTTTATTCCTGCAATGCGGTGACATACAAAAAAAAAAACTTTCGTTTTAATCTTGGTTTGTTTTTTTAAAAATATTCTATTTTATTATTGTTGCATAAAAATAGCTCGTAGTTATACAAGATAAAAAGTTTTCGAAAATTGGTTATCGTCAATATTTGTAAAGGTGTAAAACATTACAAAAAAATGTAATGTTTTACAGTGTAAAACATTACAAAAATGTTCCTCATTCAATGGGGCAGTATATGATAAAGCTTTTTAAAGATTGAAATAGAAACTAATTCAAGAAAAGGATGTTTAAAATAGTTTGCACAAGTTTCCATTTATTGTTAGTAAATTTATCAAAAGTTATTGAGTCTGCCAAAAATTCTGTAGAATTAGCTGAAAGATTCACCATTGTTCCCCAATTTCTACCGAAATTGGTTGATGAGTATTCCTATCAGGTCAGATTACTCAAGACTGTAATGTTGTGCTAAAAGAAGAGTTTTTGTTTGGAAAGTAGAAAGCTTAGATTTTTCTTTGCTAAATCCATGATAAACAAGTCTGAAACTGAAACAATTGGAATAATTTCCAATTTGCAGGTGAACAAATTCAACATTTTTGGCTCCAGCAAGTATATAATAGTGTGAAGAAGAATAAGCAAGGAACTTAATCCTAAGAATTTTGTGGGAACAGTGAATCGTGGAGGTATTTTTGTGTGTGAGGAGGGATGTATGTCAGCTTCAGTATTAGATAATTTGATATGTATTGATGGTATTAGAAATTGCAAGATCTTAACAACTTGAAATTATCTGCTTAAAATTTAGGTATTGGTGACAACTTTATATTTTATCAAGGTAAGAGTCCAAGCACATTGCTTTTAATGTATGCCTCTGTTGGCTACGGTAGCCTGTGGTGTGTCATGAGTAAGAGCCTAGTACACACCACTGAAGTCCCGCCATGTAGGGGAGCGAAGCACGTAAAATCTGTCAAGAGCTCGGACATCCTCCTGTTGGTGTAGTGTGGAAGTTAGGAGAGGGAGGTTCCAGCTAAGGTGTTGTCCTCGTCACTTGACCATAGTTCAAAATTACAAGGCCCATTGCCAAAAGACCTCGAGTAGCTGAACAGTGGGACGTTTATATTCACTCACTGGTGTGTAATTGTCCCCAGGTTTTGAAAAAAACCCACCTCATTCATCTAATTTAAATACTAAAGAGTATATATTAAGAGAGCTTGAAATTAGATTAAGAAGACAAACAAAATGTGAACTAATATCAGTAATCTCTAAAGAATTGAGTATATTGATGCAGAATTTACGAAAGGAAATGGTGAATTTTAGGTGAAATTGTCGAATCGGCCACTGGTCCAGCAAATTTTCAAAAATCGCCAACTTAGCGCGTTTTTACGCCGTGATCTGACTTCTTCCTCACTGATGCAAAACCACGAGGGTTACCAGATTTGGAGCAATTATCGATTTGGCGAAAAAATACTTGGCGGGATAAGTGGCCGATTCGACAATTCAACCGAATTTTTTTCAAATCTTTGCTAACACATTTAAAAGCTATTGTGAACACTAAAGGATTTCCTACTAAGTGCTAAATTAATAAAATAAATACAAATAATTATAACTATTGTGAGATTTTTAAGTTTACCAAGATTTTTATAACAGTTTTTATTTATTAATTTTTCAAAATAGTAAGTCACAATTTGTTTTACAAATTGGTTTGATTATTCCATTAAGAGCAAGTTGCAGATATTACTTTAAAAGATTATAATTCTGATATATTAATTTTCATATGTTTTATTGAGATTTGTAAGTGTATGATCACTTTTGGAGTCACTAACAAATGATGAAATGTATCTTACTTGCAGAATGGTGAAATTAACAACAAACTGCGCCTTATCCATAGTTTCAAGAAGTACATTGCTTGATAATCTCTTTGCTTCAACAAAATTAAACCAATTTTTGAAATGAACATCTTTGTGACTTTTCTTTTGAGTTAATTTGATTATCATTCTCCTATAAAATCTTCTGAAATTTAATGGGTACTTGCATATTATTACAACCTTTTGGCGACATTATATGAAATGAAGCATATGGTTGCACACTTGGTGAGTTATTAGAAGAGTTGGCGATTGTTGTGATAATACATAATTACCGTTTAATGTTTAAAATTGTAAATTAAGCATTGTTATAAACATTTAGGCTTAATTTTCAGACATAGTCTTTATTATTTCAGGTGCAGTTATACTAATAATATTTTTGATAATTGGGCTTGTTTTGCTCACATTGCCTATGATAAAATATGTTGCTATGTTTTTATTTTTTTACTTATACTTAAAATTAAATTAAAACTTTAAAATTTAACCTATTTGTTTTATTCTCTACAGTTTCCTAAAATATAATTGTTCATTTGTGGCACTGAAATTAGTCCTCGAAAAAAAGCAAAACCAGTTTTGCATATTTACTATCATTCTAATACATGTTAATGAGTCAACTACATTAATTTTTTTAAACAATAACTGAATTTTATATGTATGACATAATAAGGTGTCATAATAGTCTTATCATTAGTAAAACTTATGAATATTTATAACAGTTACAAATCAGGCGTGGATAGTAACTTACTTTCAGGAACCACATTTAAATTCACATACATAACTTACCTTTTAATAGTTATCAACAAAAAACAATAGCAGTTTATGAATTTTAATCCCTTATTGTAATGAGGACAATTTTCTAAAAGTGAAATATATATATATATTTAGATTTATGTTATATTACTTCTACTTACATATCCTAAACTTGAAAAGACCAGTGTAAATAAGTTGATCAAACCTTTAGTAAACATGAGAGCTAGTGATGCCAGCTTCCTTATAGAAATGCAAAGTGTATTCTATGTAGAGGGATTTTTCCACCTGCCTCATGTTATAAAATGCTTTCAGTACAATGTATTTCAATATTTCTGCTTGAAATAATGTTGACTTTTTGACATTGTTTATATAGAAGTTTATTCATTTGTTTTTAAAAAATCTGAAAGATTTGTATATTATAGTATCTATTGGTAAATATGAATTGAAGCTGTCATACTTTTGTTTAAATTTATTTATAATTATGATATATTAGTTTGTAAAGGTAAAATGTAAAATTACTATTTTTATTGCAGCTGAATTCCCAAATTGCTGTATCCTGCAATTGCATCTTTATAACGATATTTACTCTAGATAAATCTGTAGTAGAATTTGACTGTCCCCAATCAAGATACAGGTCAAAATTAATGGCAAGAACTGGGTCGACTGCTTTTAGTGACAGGCCATGGTTGCTTGGGAGAGCATTTAAATTGATCAGGAAGTTTATTATAGTCCACCTCTATAATTTAACCATGTTAATGAACGGAAAACATCTCCAACGCTGCAAGGCACTCTACAAGATTGACTCCGAGATTGCTGGATATTGGAGTGCTAGAGAGCTTATGACTTTGGGCATTTTTTTCTAATGTGTTTTTTTTCTTTCTCTTTAATTTGTATTTGTTAGTTTTTTCTTTTGTGTTGTATTTTTTAAAAAGCATTAAAAATAAAAAAAATTTGACTGTTATTGGAGCTTGTTTTTCTACTTGTTGTATTTATGTACTGGATTTAAGTGTTAATCAAGAAAATTCAGTACTTGCATGTTATACTGTCAAATAATGCCAGCCAACAAAAAGTTACATCAATCACTGCCATCATTATTAATACTGTGTTCCAATGTGTACAGGGATAATTTCCACTATTGGCTGTATATCGTGGCATTTCACAGTCTTGATTTGATGAAAATTGTATTGTATGTATTTATGTTTAATCCATATTATGAAACGGTACCTAATATCAATTGTTTTTGCTAAATCAAAAACAATCAACAAATGCTACAATGTAGTCAATAATGGTAAAATTTTCCTGTGCATGCTCAAATATAATAATCTTAATCATAAATTGTCTTACTTTTTATCAAGTTTTTTAAAAAAAATTATTAGAAGGTAAAATAAGGAGAACACATTGTATTTTTTAAATTTTTGGAAGTTAAGGTACTGAAATAAGCATTTTACAAAATTTAAGAATTTGTATTACTGTTTTCAGAACATCTCTGCATTGTTATCTGTTAAAATAATGTAAAATATGATAAATGGTATTCCAGACAAAAAATAATTTAATAAAAATTACAATTTGAAGAAAAATTTATTCCTTTAATAATAAAAAGAAAATTGTCAAACTTAGAAGAATCAAATCTGGGCATAGTGGAAAAGTTTACGAAAGAAGTGCAGAATTTTTACCAAACATGTTTCCAATATGTTAAAGAATGGTCTGGAACTAATTCAGCATTTGAAAGATTTTTTGAGGTTGAATGTTGATAATTTAACTGTAGCACTTATTGTAAAGTTCAATATGAAAGATATTTCTTGCTGCAAAATTTCTGCTATATATTAGAAAATGATATATAATTAAAAAAATTCATTCAATGGAGAAATACTCATTTAGGTAAATAATTAAAAGGGATGTAAGCACACTTGTGTACTTTGTTTGAATTAATGAAATGTTTTAGATATTTATGTTGTAATTTTTTCTTCCTCCTCTTCATTGTAAGAAAATTATTCACTTTAATTATACAAATATGTGAAAAAGAAACTGTTGTATAACTCATATGAATTGATCTGTTTAAAGTAATTCTCTATTCCTTAATATACATTAAAAAAATGCTAAGCCATTTTTATATATGTTTACTGAGCATTTTGTCCATGATTAACATTCATGGGTATTTTTCGTTTAAGTATTAACTACATGATTATAAACTTAATTTTTTGATTCACCTTAGATTGATCTTGGAATAAATTACTAACAATTGAAATTTAAACAAGTCAACCCAAGATCATAATTAAACTTTTGCTTTGCGTTAACTAAAAAAAATGTTCCATCAGTTACACAACTACCACAATCTATCAATTTTATTGAACCATTTATTAATCTTATACTTTAATTTCAAACAAGAATATTCTGGAATTCTTAAAATATATATACATAATTCAAAAAATATGAAAATTTATTGAATATATAATATATTCAAAAGAATATATTATATATAATGAAACACATCACACACATACATTAGAAATGTATTATATGTTTATGAAAAAAGAAAAATATTTCATCCCTTTCATGTTGTTACAGTAACTAAAGTGTAAGAAAATGGATTTTCCTTCAACTACAACAACGAAGATTTGTACTCCACTGAAGAGTTAATTCTTATACAGGGGTGGCCAACCTTATAGCTATGGGTGCCAAACAAATCTAACAATATCATTCACTGTGCCACACTATAGGGAATATTTGAAACAATTGAATTTCTGTGGCAATGCATACGGATTTGGAGTTTTATAATACATTAAAAGTATACAGCATTTAAAGATATTAACAAAATAAGCAACATAATAAATAATCTATTCCTTCAACATAGATAAAAAAAAATTCACATTATACACATAAATAGGTATCTTGTAAAAACTTTGATTAAAATAAAAAATATAAGTATTCCAGCCATATAATTAGTATACCTTCAATACAAAAAATTTTAATTACAGAAATTTCTTCACATGTATATATATGGAACCAAAAGTGGAAAGCAGAGTGCAGTTGTGATGTAATAATTTTAATGTTTTGTGAGATATGAAGCAATTCAAGGACATGGAAAATAAAAGTAAGAAAATTAATATCAATGAGCTTAAAATCATTGTGAAAAAGTCTTTGGGATATAATCAGATCCATTGGATGGCAGTACTTATCAATCCAGCATGTTATTTATAACTTTAAATATACAGAAGTTTACACAGCCAAACTTCGTTCTGGTCATCCATCTAAACTTGCAATCAGAGAAAAATGAAGTATGATATCCGTAGTGAAAAATAATTCGCGTTTGGAAACTCAAACTGCAACATTCACGAGAAGTTACAAAAAAATTTGTTTGGGTGTTACAAAAAAAATCTTAAAAAGGGCGGATACTGTAGTCAAGTGGTTCACAAAAAGTCTTATGTTTCAAAAGCCAAAGATAGCTTTTGCAAAGAGCATATACATAAGCCTCCAGAGTTCTGGAGAACTGTGATATTCTCCAAGAGAGCAAATTTTGTATCCTTGGCATAAAATATTGTAAATTGGTATGGAAAAAAACCTTGTACAAGTGCTTCAAAAAGAGCATTTAGTTTAATGGGAAATTACTTTGGCAGTGAAGTTATACTGTGGGGGTGCATGGCAAGTTGGAGTATATCGAATCAATTATGAACAAATATGATTACCTTGATGTCCTAAAAACAATTTAAAGGAAAGTGCTGCCAAACTCAGCCTAAGATCGTCATTTCATTTCCAACACGACAACGATTTTAAGCATACCACTGAGATTGTGAAGCTTTGGCTCATGTATAATGTCCCAAATCAATTGTACATGCCCCTGCCAGTCATTTCATCTGAATCCTTCAGAACACCTATGGGATTTGTTGGAGCCCATAACTCGTCAACACATCTAGCAAGGATATGCTGAAGAGATGTCAAAAGATAAGCACTGAAGAAACCACAAGAGTTAATAATTCAATACTGAAACGACTTCAGGATGTTCTCAAAAGACGGTGTTAATCCCAACCAGCTATTAAATAGCTCATCATCCTTGTTAAATAATTTTTATGGTTACTACTAAACAGTGAACGCAGACTGTTTCTACTTGATTTTTGTTAGTATTGCTACAAACCTGTATTTATTTTAAAAGCTATGAAAGCAAACCCAGTTTACTTTAGTTTTTTATTCTCAATACTAGAAATAAACAAAAAAATATAATTAAAATTTTTTTTTTCAAATTCCAGTTTTTAAATTTTTTGTTTTTTATGTAAGCAACAATATGTGAACGTAGACTTTTTCTAGCACGTGTATATGCATTCATTATTATGTATACTCATCAGTATTTGCATCAGGTTAAAAATTTTGGAAACTAAACAAGGTTAAATAATTATGTCCCATTGATGTATAACTTAGAAAAATATATTATAGTTTTTTATTCTTGTTCAGTGTCTGCTATAAATATACATTATAGATAATCATCATCCTTTATAACAAACAGGATGATACCAGAACTTTTTTAGACAAATTCCTTTTTAGGAAAAAATTGATGGAATTCAACTACTTAAAAAAATATCAGTATTACTTCATTGTGTTGTACACCAATAATGTATAGAAATTGTTTGTGGTAGCATTTCATTTTAATTATTATTTTGAATCTAGAAATTATCCTCATATATTAGCAATCTTAATATTTACTAAATAACAGGCACATAATGATCAGATTAGATGAAAAATAGGACCTAAAATAAACTCACTTTTAGAGAATCTAACGGTACAACATTTTACCTACATTCTGTACATATTGTTATCTATACACATTTATATTCTTTATTACTTTTTAAATGTACAATAATATACTTCTATCCCTTAAAAACTACTTCCATTAAAATGTGTGTACATATTTGATTATATTTTTTAATTAAATACACATTTCAACAATGCTACACACTTTCATACACAGATCTTTTATTCTCATAATCAGAAATAATGTTACCTTGATACACATGATTAAGAATGTTGTAAAATTCTAGGAAACAGGATACAAATGCAATGAAGCAATTTATTATTTTACATTTATTGCATTAAAACATTAGCTAAATACAATGTACAATTTACTTTAATCATCAATTTATCATACATACAGTTTTACAAAAATGGTGAAATTATTCCAAATTAATTTTTTTCTGAGGATTTTTTTCCAACCATATTATTCTTGTGACAGCAAATAACTCATTATTTCAAACCACATAATTAATTTTCTAACAAAACTTTAATTTCTACGCTATTGCGAATTCTTTAATTTAAATTGTAAGCACTACTTCTTCATCCCGTAGAGATTAACTTCTCTCTTTTCATAAATGTTTAACTTAATCATTGTAAGGAATGCTTTCTTCTCAGTTTTCCAGAAGATTCTATTAGGGAAAAATTCCCTATAACTGCCAAATTCTTCCCTTAAACTGCCAATTTTTCCCTCTTAAAAACTGAATAATTTACTTTACCCTACCCAGCTCTAAAATAGACTAGTCCATTATTT
>BMAO01005309.1:0-20636 GCA_019973975.1 Trichonephila clavata
ACCTAAACTAAGAAGTGGTGATTTAGCAGTTATTGAAATAAATATGCAATCCAATTCAAAATTGGAACAGTTGGCATTGGTTTGCCTTGCAGTAAAGTTATTGAAAGCTGTCTTAAAAGAATGAATAAAAACTGTTTCTCAAAAAGTCTCGATGCCTCCTTCGAAACCCATCTCATTTCCTTTTATGGTTGTAGGCCATACTTTCCCATGCTTTGCTCTCCATTCAAAACTTAAACTAAAAATTATTTTTCAGTTATTGAAATAAATATACAATCCAATTAAAAATCAGAACAGTTGATGTTTTTTGCCTGCAGCAGGTTACTGAAAGTTATCTTAAAAATGAATATAAAATTGTTTCCCCATAGTCACCATGCTCCTTCGAAATGTTACACATACACACTTAGGTACTTATTGATTATGGAAGCATGAAGCCAAGCATGCAGAAAACATTCCAGATTTTTTTTGTGTGGCTTATACAGTTTCTAATATTACAAACAGGTGCTGTTTTTTAAATATTGTGACACATACTGGTGGTTGATATTATTGGTCAAAATATCAACTTTCAAATAACTTTAATCTAAGCATTTATTTGATTTAAATATTTTTTTTTTTTTTTTGTTAGCTTATTAGTTGAAGGGAGTACTAAACAGAATACTGACAATGTAAAAAATATGTCCAATTCTAGCTTCTACTGATTGCTAATATTATAGTAGACAAAGGGGATGAAATTCTATTATCATTTAAATTTGTATCATTGTATTTGTTGTAAATTTATCCAGTATATAATATCAGCAATATTTGCATTGTGGATAGCTGATTTGCCAACTCATGGTTCCTATAACTGTGATAAGTACCTAAATATAATTTTACTTTAATAAAATTAAGTTTTTAAATGATAGAGGAAAAGGAATGAATATAGTTTATAATTTTGGGGAATGTTTTGGTTAATCTTTAAAAATCAGAATATATATTTTTTATTTTATTTCTAAATTGAATGAGAAATTTTATGAAGTGACACTAAAGATTTTTTGTGTAGAATTGAATCAATGTAGTGTTAATTATTTAATGTGCATATTTACTAGCATAAAATGATACTCTTGTATTTAAAATTTTTATAACTAGATTAATTATTAATTAATATTAGTTTATATCAATTAGTTATTTATTTTCATTTTAAAAAATTTCTATAAGAAGATATTTTTGTATTAGTTATCAGTTAATTTCTCATTAATTTTGTCAATCTATCATAAAATTGTAGAATAAGGAAAATTCTTATGTAATTAATATTCATTTTACAGGCACGATTAGAAGCAGCAAAAAACGAATATATCTTCTGTGATAAAAAATTCTCAACAGGTGATATTTTAATCGTAGTAACTAAATTATAATTTTCTTTATATATATTTGTAAATATAATCTGTGTGGCTGTATGAATTCAATGACTTCATATTATTATTTTATAATATTTTTATAACTTTTATATAAGATTACATAATGAATCATACTCAGATGAAATTTATAATTTAGTATCTGTAAGAATGTTTAAACTGTAAAATGAATTAATATTATAAATGTTTGTTTGGCAATAAAGTTAGGTAAATTTTTAAAATTAATCAAGGAATTTTTATTGTACTTTTTTGCATAAGTATTTATTAAAGTAGTTAATAAAACATTGGTCTCTTTTAAATGTTTTTTCAAAAGAGAAACTATTTACGTGTAACTTCTATGAGGGGAAAAAGTGCTCTATTTGAGCTTTAAAGTATAGAAATATGAAGTATGTGTATTAATAATTTTAAAAATATATAATTAATACTTTTGCATTATTCCAGAAAGTAAAAGGCTTAAAACCAGTTTTGATTATTGGAATTAAGAAGATTTTAAGAATGTTTATTTTGAGAGAGTACATTTTCTGAAATAATTTGTATCATGGATTTCAGTTTTAAAGTTATTTATTATCTTTATTTAGGATCAGTTTATTGTGTACAAATTTGCTTCACAGTAGTAATTCAAAATTTTTGGTTATGAAAGTGTTTTCATAAAAACATATTGGTCTTTGGTTGCATAAAACTTTTTAACTAATTTTTCTTCTTTCTTTACAGAAGGTTTTAACATTTTCTGTGGATATATCTAAAGATACTAATTTAAAAGAGATTGTGAAAGAAGTAAGCTAAATAAGTTTTTATTGATATTTATATTAATTATAAAATGTTTGCAATAATTTATAAAGTTCAAAATACAAAACTTGGAAAAAATTAGCAATGTATGATCTATGTTAAAAATATCTGGCCCTACTAATAAAAAAATTCTCATGTTCAAAATAAACAGTCTTACACTTATTTCCTTTAAAGTAGGTTGCAACATACTTTTCCTCAGCCACAATAATAAGACTAAAATGTCTTTTTGAGATGTCATGCAGCTGCATCATATTCTTTATATTGAAAGAAGGTCTCTTTCTGTGGCCTTTTTAACTTAAAAAAAAAAAGATGAACATAATGAATAATGGTTTTAATTATTAAATAAATATTAAAGAGTAATTTAGTTTTACATAAAATTTTATCCAGTTGGTTCATTTTTTATTTAGTCAAAAAATGGAAATTCAACTGCACTCACACTCCTTCACTCATTGTTGGTCTGTATGCTAGAAAAGGTTCTTGTGTGCTTATTAGGATTCTCTACATGTATGCATCAAACTACACTTCTTTTGCTTCATTTGTTTATACATGAAAAGTTATGTTTGATTATTTTGAACAGGTTTCATATTTTAATTATTTTCTATTTTGTTAATTTTCCTTAGATTTGCTTTCTGATTAGGTGTTGTGAAGATCATGTATTTAGGATAAATTTGAAGCTTTCACTAATCAAAAGAGAATAGGATATCCCTTATTTGAATGATCTTTAGAAAAACATCTAATTGCAGCTGTGTAAAATATAATATGTAGTTTGATGTCCTTACAATGCCAATAGAGATCAATACTAACAAATATATATATATATTTTCTCATGAAAACTGTAATTTTACAATTTTTTCTTAATTTTTAAGATACTCTCTTTAAGATAATTATGAAATTTAGTTCTTATTTTCAAAAAAAATTTAGTTGTATAAAAATTATTTTGAATGCATTGTTATTTGTGTGTGTGCATTAATTTGATATAAGTTGCATTTCTGTTTCCTTAATTTAAGAAGCAATTACATAATCTAAACTATCAATGAATAATATCCGATAATATTTTTAATGCTTGGATAATTTTTTGGCTGTAGTGTAGGGGGAAGGAGGGGGAGCTCTTGGGTTTGGCTGGCGATGTTTTTAAGTTTCATGATGTAATTATGATTTCATTTCAGAAAACTGTATACTTTGGAAACCCAGATACTATGAGATGCAGATTTATTTCAATTAGTTCACATGCTATCTTTATTTGATTGATATTTGTTATTTTAAATTGGCAGAAATTTTTAGTGTTAAGATATTTTATTGTTCTTGTTGGAAAACTTTTGTAAGGTTCCAGCTACAATACTTATTGCAAATTTGTATTTATTTCCTTCCTTTCTTTATTTTTCTTTATTTTGCCCTTGGTTATTTTTTCTGAATATTATACCCTAGATGTATGATTTATATTTTTTTTAAAAAGGATTTTTGGTGTGCAAGGGATATAAATACCTGTGATTCTATGATGTCTTTGCTGTAGGTTTGATTTTAATTAATATTAATTGTTCAGTTTGTGAAAAGGACAATCATTTGATAGAAAAGAATTTGACTAGTAAATTTATTTTGAAAAACTTTAAGGAAAGGAATGACTAAGCATCATATTAGGAGGTTCCTAAGAAAGAATATATTAAGGAAAATAACTAGGTATGATCCAGACTTTAATGAGAACAAACATGGGGATTCAAAAAGCTGACTGTCATTTTATTTCTTTTGAGATTACTGTTTCAGTGAGAAGTATATCATAGGTAAGCTTCTTGATTGCTACTAAAATTAAATTGTTTAATTTGCGATTTATTTCTATTATAATATTTTAAGTTCATATGGAAAATGATACACAAAACCAGCAATTTAATGAGGAGTATTTCGTTTTTCTCAGTGACCTTAAACATATCTTTTTTCTTGTAAGAGAATATGATCAGCAAATTTGTCCTTGTTTTTTTTTCAGAAATGCTATAATTCTTGTTTTTTCAGAAATGCTATAATTCTTGTTTCTTAATGGTTTTCTTTAATTCATGAAATTCCTGCAATTTTTTTATAAACATTGAATTTGTATTTTACATTTTTATTTTGTTTGGAATTTCCTATTTTGATATTTGTGTATGACAATTGATAGTTTAGCACTGCTCACAGTGGTCTTCCAAATAATTGTCAGCTTCGCCAGGGGCTCCCTATTCTGCACTTTAACCTAATTTCCTTTCTTTCTTGAAATGGATATGTGTATGTTTCAGTTCTTTATTTGATTCAAATAATTTTTAAGTAATGTTATCTGATTAAAACAACTATTATGTAGCTGTATGTTTTTTCATCAATAATAACTTTTTTTAGTCATCAATGGGAGATATTGAGTCCTAATCATATGTGGGCAATTTTAGTGAAAATTCTAAAAAAAAAAAACAATTATAATTTTTTGCAGTAAACATTTAAAAGGCAATAATCATATTAAATGATTACTTGAGTGCATTAGGTTTTTTAATATATATGTGTGTAAAATATTTTTTTCCTAGGCTGAAGATAATGCTGGTCCAATTACAATGCTTATAAATTGTGCTGGAACATCAATATGTCATCGTTTTGAGGAGACTCCCATTGAAGAATTTAGGGTATGTATTTTATCTTTTCAAAGTTTTCTGTATGAGACTAAAACTTTTTTCACTTGAATGTATTTAAACTGTTGTATTGTGTTTTCATCACTTTTTGTATTTTGCATATTTGGTTTTTAACTATATATTTATTTGTTTTCTTTTTAATTTGTTTTTATTTATTCACATATTTTAAACTGATATTCATTTATTTGTTCATATGATAATTGATATATTTATTTTTGAACATAGTTTTTTACTGCCATTAAAGAAAAAAGTTAAGAAAAATGCACCAAAATATTTTTGTAGTGCTTGAATCCTTCATGTCATGGAAACTTTAATTATAAACTTCCATTTAATTATTAAATATTCAAAAGAAAATTAGATAAGGAAACTTGACACCTTAAACTGTACATTAATTTATTATTGTTAAATATTGATCCTATTTTTTGCATGGTTTTCAAATTCAATACAGGGAAAGGATGAAAAAAAATGAAAATATTTTATCTAAAAATATAATATTAAAATAAAAACTAATTAGAAAAGCTTTGTGAATTAAATATTTGTTCTAAAATATTCTGATATATGGCCCCAAACAGTTTTAAGCATATATATAGACTATTAGGATCATTTTCTACTTAATTTTGCAAAATTATTGTATTCTGTAATGAGAGAATTCATTTTTAGATTTTTATTGAACTAAATTAATATCATTGACATCATAAAATAATTATCTTTTTGTTAATCATGTTGACTTTATCCAACTGTAATATTTTGATAAGTTATTAAGAGTGTCTCTTTTTATTATTGTAAATTTTAATTGAATGCTAAATGGATAAAGTTTAACCTTTATACAACATGAAGTCAGTTTTTCTGTCCATAGGAGTAGTCTTTTTATAAGACAAATTGGACTGAAAAATCTACCAGGATTTGTTTTCCATCAGAACTGTGAGATTTTTTTTTTGAACTTATGTGGAGATTAAGACTGTCTTTGGTAAATATTAAAATAGAGATCAAACTGTATAAACATTTGTAAAAGCATTAAAAAGCTTTAACATTAAAATTACAATTGATATAACAACATAGTTATTTATTAGATAGTGTTTTTAGAACTTTAGATTTTTTAAAAACTATGCAGTTTTTGGCTTTATTGTAAAATGGATATTTAATTTTTTGTTAGTGTTGGAAATGAAACACTGCATATATTCTTATGAAAAATTTAAAGTGAATTTTTTTAAGAAACAAACTTTTATGTAAATGTGCTAAAAAGAATAAAATAAACTTCTCTTTTAAAAATTTTTTTACTATCAATTATAATGTCGTTACACAATTCATATGATATAAAAGCTTGTCATGAAATTTAAGTACTCTCATTTACTTAGTTTGAAATTTTTAAAAATTAAGATCAATCAGAACAAGTTATTTAATTTACTTGTTTATCTACAAAGGTAAATCTCACGACAAGCTGTTATATCATATAAATTGTGTAATGACATTATGTTGTTAGTAAAAAAAGTTTTAAAGGAAGAGTTTATTTTATTCTTTTTAGAGAGTTTAAATAAAAGCTTGTTTTTTAAAAAAGTTTTTTTTTTACTTAAATTTTTTTTTTTACTTTTTAGTTATCTCTGGACAGGTTTCTCAGTCTGTTCATCTCATTCAATGCATCATTGTTGCAAGGTCGTTTGCCGGTTAATTTTGAACAGTCTAGCTAAATGAATTTTTGCAAAAAGCGCATTAGACGGAAAACACATTTTTTTTTTAAAATCCATAATTTTTAACCTATTTTTTCAATCTTCGTACAGATCTTGGATAATATTGTTCTACATATGAAAAAAAGTTTTGTGAGATTATCTTTATAAATGACGAAGTTATTACGTGTTTAATTAAAATTTTGAGTATTTTTTAAAAAATCATTAAAAAAAAGTTTTGGGCATTTTGTTTTTTAAATGACTGATTCTAAAACAGCAAAGCATGAGCTGTTTTAGTACAGAATGTCGATTCATTTAAAAGGGAAAAAAAAATCATGCACTACAATTTAGACATCACTGTCATTAATATGCATCAATTTTGACTCCTTTTAAAAAATCATAAAAAATACAAATATTATTATTTTGTAAAAAAAACTATACCGTATCATGGTGAAACAAATGATCTTTCCGATTCTGTAATTATTTTCTGTCTCAGTTTTAAAAAAAAAAAATAGATCGCTGTTTTAAAAACGTCAAAACTCCACAAAAAATCTCTTTGTTTCTTATTTTGCATCGCTAAGCACAGTGAAATAAACAGCCCACAAGGGTAAAACAATTATGTGTTTTAAGGTTTTAAATTAATATCTTTTTAACTAATTGCAATATCAGAATATAAATGGTCAACATGCGTTGTCATTCAAACTAAACATGTATATCTTACCGGCAAGGTATGAAATGCCAGCACTCTATACAATGCCAGACGTTTTTAGGCAAAGTATGAAACATGAGATTTATTACATACTTTGCCTAGTCATTGTATAGAATGCCTAAAGCTATTTAGGCAAAGTATGAAAAACGGTCATGATAAGGATATTATATCAGTGACTTACATTCCTAAAAGTACAAATGTTATTCTGACGAAATAATGAGACTGTCATTAAAAAAAAAATATTGCTAAATTGTGATTTCGCATATACTTGTATTAAAATTCTTTCAGTAGTTCCAAGTTGATAGAAATCATCCTATTTCTCACTCATTACAAGTGCCAATATATTGGCATTCGGAAAAAAAATCAAAGTTTTGTTTTACAATACCTTTTTTTTAAAGTAATTTTCTGTTTTTTCTGGCAAGTTTCACATAGGTGGATGTACAATTCAATATCATAACGTGTAACATTTTTGTATTTGGTTGAAAGTTCTTTCAGAATTCTATCGCATCCCCAGAATCCGGAATTTAATTTTGCTATTGGGCAAATTAAATTCCTAGAACAAGTTCACGTCGTCAAACTGGGTGTTAAAACTACCGGTGGCTATTGGTATTAACCTACATGGTGCCACACTAAAATAGGGGTACCAGCACCTGAGGAATGTACTAGGCCTGAAAATGCTAAAAATACCAATCTGCAGCCCCATTGGCGGAAAAAAATCTGTGACATAATACTGTACAGCAGTTCTTCCCAACAGTTTTCTCTTCCAGATAGGTCAATGTTTGATAATTTTACGGCAGCCCACTGAGGGTGGGACGTTGATTATTTATATTTTAAATTGTTTTAATTTTATAATTTAATTGTATTTAAACATGCTTTCAGAGTAAAATTCAGTTGCACCAACAAATAATTATAAAATGATTTTACATAAAATATAAAGTGATTTCCAAGGAAAGTCGCACAAACACCCCAGTAAATATAATGGAAATAATTTAATGCTCTTTGAGTAGCTTGATACCCTTTGATCTACGGACCAAGGGTTGGGACCTCTGTTTTATGGTACTAACGCCTTCTTTAACAGTTTAAATGAATTTACTTTTATTTTCCGAAAACATCACATCATAGCTATTCAGCAACCAAAGTCCCTGGGTTCCTTCTTAGTAGTCATTTTAGCATTTTTAGATCAGTTATTAACTTCTAGTAAGTAATTTCAGTTAAGAAAAAACCTCTTTCTATTTGGAGCATCAACTCAAATTTTGGGCATTTAGCCGTTGAATAGTTGTTTTATGTCTATGGACCATGGGTCGGTAACCTTTTAGCTGTTGCGTGTCAAACCAATCTACCAATATGATTCAGTAAACGTAGTAGAACATTTTTGGAACAATTCACAAATTTACAAATTTGTTGAGTAGTGCAAAGTGTCCCTGAGAATTGTACCGTGTGGCACGTGTGACATAAGTTGCCGACCCCTGCTATAGACCATGGCACCTTCTCTAACACTATAACTTGCTCCTCCATTTTCAGGTAGCACACAGGAAAAAAACAATTTTTTGTTGAACAAGTTTAGGTAAAATTGAGTATTTTGACATTTCCGAACAAACAGCAATGTACAACTAACAGATTCTGAGCCTGAGACATGCGTTACAAGTTTTATGTCTTGCCAATTGACAATATTCAAAATGAATTTAGATGTATTTTATACTTTGCTGGTTTCTCATTAGGCATTCTATAGAATGCCTAGGCAATGTGTGAAATAAGAATCATTTCATACATTGCAGACTAGATTTAGGCATTCTATAGAATGCCGAATTTCATACTTTGCCGGTTACATACAAAATTTCAGCTCAATCAATTGAAGATATCAGCTTCAAAATTGAGTTGCAAGATTCCACTCGAACAAATTACATACATACATTGCAAGTTAAATAAAAGCTTGTAATAAAAAATGATTAAGTAGTATAAAGAATGTATGGGTATCTTTTTTTTAGGCTAGAATAGCCAGAATACAATTTTGTGTTCTTACTTTTTTAAACCTTAAATTTTTTCTAAACTATTTTGACATAGTTAAGACTAACTGCAACAGATGCACCCGGATATTTTTTCCAGCAAATTTATTCTTGGTTACAAATACTTATTTTTGGCAACCTTTAACAATTTTTTATCTGAAATATATTTATCAATTGAAATTATTGTAACTGGTTAGTTGTGTTGAAAGGTAGACTATACAGAAAAATATTTGATATGCAGTGGCTTATATCTCAAAACTGATGAAAGTTTTAAATGTTTTGTGCATGTGTTTAAAAACAATCCATTAATATTGATACATTTTTAGCTTTATTATATTTCGCTGTTTACATTTTTTGTGGGTGTTTTATTGGATTAAATTAATCCATAGGACAAAGAGTTTAAATTAAACTAATTTTTCACTCTTTCTAAAATTCGTTAATTAACTAATAAACATAAATTATACCATCTCTTGAAATTCATAAAGTGAAATGTTAGTCTACTTATTATAATACAATCACTGTTAAATAATCTAATTTTTGAACAAGAGGAAAAATCAATTGAAAAATAATAGTAACACACCAAAAAATATCATGTTATTAATTAGTAATGTTATCGCCCTCAACTTTGACACAACTATTTGGTGAAAAATTTGTAGCAGTTTGATATCAAAAGTAATACTAAAAAAAATCTCTGATTTGTTGTAAAAAAATTAAAATTTCTAATTATGGCTCTAAAGAAGTTTTAAGAAAATTGTAAGTGTAAGAATGTCATTTATTTTTAGAAGACATTTCGGAGAATTCCTTGTACTGAATTTGGCAGATAATTATTGCACCCAACTTTGAGAAATATGTTTCCCTAAAATAGGGCAGTTTTTTAACATAAAAATATCAATAATAGACACAAAAAAAGGGGAGGAAAACAGTATTGCGGAACTTCTCATAACTAATCTTCACCAGGAAATTAATTGTAGGTAATGCTATGCAAATATTCTTAGGTATTTTTAAAATTATATTTGTTAACACTTTTCTACTTAGTTCTAATGAAAAATTTTAAAAATATTTTGAGTCAATGAACAAATTCAAAAGAGCTTATGTATTTTTGTAAATCTAAGAAATAAATTTAATAAGCATTATATTATATTATTTGCTGAACAATTCCCCTCCCTCTTTATGAATTAATGTGTTATGTAGTTTATAGAAGATTTCTACTTCTTCATTCTAAAGTCTGTAACACAATCAACATACTTTATAGTATTGAACTATGAGCCATTCAGATATCTGAATGGCACATATCTTTTTAATTCACACCATACCAATATAAAATTGTGATGCTATGTGTTAAATATGTGCCACCTCTTCTATCTACATTATAGTATTTTTAATTAGAATTATAATGCTCAAACTTGCTACCCCTCAATTATCAGTTATTCTAGCTACTGGGCTATTATAACTTCCTTTGTAATAAGTATAATACAGTCTTCATGCTGACATTGAAAGGATAACTATATTTTAAAATTTAATTAGAAATGCTCAAATTATTTGAGCTATTCAGAGCTTACTATCATTCATTTATATATATGGTGTAATTTTCAAACAGAATTATACATTTTTTTTAAAATTCTAAATATGTTTGCCCTTTTTCCAAATATATAAAATTAAGCTTGGAAGTTACTTGAGTAATGTAGTAAACATAATTCATTTTAAAATTAATAATTTTTAACTCCCTGTTTCCCTTTCAATTTAATGTTTCCATTAATTCAGAAAATATTGCATTTTATTGTTGTAAAATATAAAAATTAAATTCTGGAAAAGCTAATTTTTCTGATTGTGTTAAAATATTATTTTTGATACTTACTGTAAAAAAAGTAGCATAGTCTTTCAATTTAAAATATTAAAATGATTTATTTATTTTTAGTTTTAATAAAAATTATTCTTTTATAAATTGGTTCCTGTGTTATTTCAAATATGTTTCAAAAATGATTTTTAAAGTAAATTTTGTTTTGTTGATCACAATTTCCCCTCCCCTTCTTGAATATTATTATTATCTGTATGTGTTTTTCTTTTTAATTATCTAAAAATCTTCATGGATTATTTAACTTTATCAAACATTTGTTTTTGAAACATCAAAATATCTTTTAAATGTTGTATCATTTTCAGAAATTGTTAGATATTAATTTTCTGGGAAGCATTAATATGACACAAGCAGTCCTGCCTTATATGAAAGAAAGGAAATTTGGGCGCATTGCTTTTGTATCATCTATAGCTGGACTTGTTGGAATATATGGATATTCTGCATATTCAGGTTCAAAGTTTGCTATTCTTGGGGCAGCAGAAGCCTTACAAATGGAGGTTGGTTTCCGAAAGCATAAATATTTAATATGCTGATTTTTCTTACTTAAAAAAATTTGCTGCTGTTATGAGTTGTTGGTAACTCAAACTTAGGCAATATTATCCAATAACGTAAATTTGGTACAAATTCAATAAAATGTTTAGTTATAATTGGGTTTCATCAACTTTACCTATTCATAATTTTAGTAAATGGCCTAAGCCAGAATTTGCATATTTTCTATATGTTGTTTGATTTCATTATGTCTTTAAGTTAACAGTATAACAGATTGAAATTAGTATTGCTTCACTATATCAATGATTGGGAAATGTCACAATGTTTAAAAATAAAATAGAATAAACACTTCACCCCTAGGGTGTTCTCCCTCAAAATTGGGGTGGAAAACTGGCTAAATCATACTGTCACCTGTATGGTACTCAAAGCTACAGCTAACAACAGGCATCACTTAACCCTTTGCCATGATGAATTTCGTAGGCTTCGATCCGGCCTTTGCTGATCAGGTGGCATTAGTAACAACAAGTCATCTAAAAGTCACAATGACCAAGGAAAATCAATATTTGTTTTGTTTTAGAAGAGCATAAATGGAGTACAACAGTTTCTCCCCTTTTCTCATAATCTTAATGCATGCACAGGAACTCAAATTTCAAAGTTATCATTTCCAGCAGGTTACATGCAACCTGCTTGCTTCTATGCACAAAAGAACTCATTCAACATAATTCAGAAACCTTGATATTAATTTGGAGATCAGTGAGAGACTGTTGTGTTGAGTCCAGATTGAAGCTAACCACAAATTCTTGATGTATCTACATTTGGAGGAAATCAGAGTTGCTACATATCCTCCAACATTTGAGAAGGAGGCTATATGGCAGTGGAAGTTTGATGATGTGGGCAGGCATCATATTGAATAAATGCATAGACTTCCATGTTTTCGACTGAAGTCATTTTTTATTGTGAGATATTGGAATAAAATTTTAGATTGCTACATTCACCTTTTCAGAGGCATAGTTGGCATCTAATTTTATATTTATGGATGATCATACTAATCTATATGGACTCATCTTGATGAAAAATTTCTGGAAAGGGAAGATATTTTCTGAATGAATGGATGTGTTCTTGGTGGGTTCTCAAATTGAGACCAAACCTCAAAACTAATCTCAACTGCTCTTATGGATCTATTGAAACCTCGACCATTATTTGCTCCACTGACATTTCACTAAATATTATCTTGATCAACCCACCTCAGAAAATGATGATCCCTGACCTAACCCTTCATGACAAGCATGTTGTATGTGTGTTCCCTACGAACGTCTCAGGGGTGGGCATGTCTCCTATGCGTCATTGGAGAATGGGCTTAGTGGATAGCTGATACATATGTATTTTAAGCTGTAAACTTTTTTAAAGACCACTAAATAGCCCCTTATGTTCATTACTTCTGAACTGGATATATTTTTAGGATCCTGACCTTTGGGTTTAGATTCTGCCTGAATTTGGTGTTTTGTTGATCAGCTTTTGCAGTTTAGAAAAAATTGCATAATGTAAACATACTACTCTTAAACTTGCCTCTGGATAATAAATATTTGAATTTTTGACATCTGTCTGAATACTTCTTTTTCTTTTATTACCAGAGTGTGGTCTTTAAGTTTTGGGTCTTTTACTATCAGTTATATTACATTTTGTCTTGCTTTCAGATGTATTTTGTGTACTTTTTTATTTTGGAAAGCCTTGACCTCAGTTTATTATGTAAAAAGAAGTGTTATTTATCAGAGGAAACATATGTTTGTGTATGATAAATAATCTAATTAGTTGTATAGATGAGTGATATGATTCATTTTCTGAAGAAATAGAAAATGATATTTCTACAGTTTCTAATACGAATGTTTTGTCATAGATTGAGCTCCCCTAGTGCCTGCCTTCCACTTCCCCTAGAAGTTCGACTCAAAGAACTTCACCTTAGACTGAAGTGCTTGGAGAATTGCATTTTTATACATTTATTGGAACATCAGAAGCAAATTCTTTATGTGCTGAAAAAGAAACTAATTTCTTTCACATTTTTTTGTTTATCTACTAAATTCGATTGTTGAAGGAACAAACATGGTTTTTGTCAAAAAAGTACTCCATCAATTTCTAAGTCAACCAGATTTTCAAATTTAAGTATTGTGAACATAAAAGTATTTTTTACATTATAATCAAGACATTATCAAGAAATGTAATTGGAAAATGTTTTTCACTAAAAGTAAGATACTTGATATTGTTTTTCAATAAAGTTATGCTTAGAGATGTTTAAAATTTTATAATGTATACAATTTTACTTCACACAACAATTTTAAAAAGTTAAGAAAATGAGGATTAATTGTAGAAAATCTGAAAAATAATTTTAAAAGAACCTATTTTCCAGAGGAAAATATTTGCATTAGTGAATCCCTTCTAGCTTGGAAATGTCTTGGCTTTTATTGTGTTTCATCCTAAAGATATCACATTACAGGATAAAAATGTATAAGTTATGCCAACTATTTTAATTGTTATGCATACAATACTTGTTTATCATTTGAAAGACATGGAAGTGTAAAGCAGTGATGGGCCTTTTAGAAAAAGAGTAGTGAAAGCATTTTTGAAAGAAAGGGTATAATTTATATATGGATCACGTTTTAAGTTCCTCATCATTTGCAGACCTTTTACATTCCATAAAAATTAATATTTACTAAACTGTGTTTAAATAAAGCAAAAAGGCACAAGGAGTTCCCAGAAAAAAAATTTTAAAAAGTTAATTGGATGCAATTTTTAATGTAGGATGTGTGATTGTTCATCTGATGTACATTGTGAAGGGTTTTTATAGAGTGAAGAAATAACAGCAACCAATCCAAAATTAAAATATTCAGCAGATTTGCTGATACATTTGGAGGCATCAAACATAAAGATTTATCACATCTAAAAAATTTATTGATGAAAATAGACTTACACATCTAAAAATAAATGTTAGCTTGGTGGCTATGAAAAATAATTTTTCTATTCTATAGTCTATAGATTTATATAGAAGGTGTATTGAAAGTCATTCACCACATGTATTACACAGGCTCTTATGACATATTGAAAAATTGCACTCTGAATAATACAGGTTACAAACCTGATCTATGACAAAAAATATTTTTAAAAGGATCAATTGAAAAAAAAAAATCTTTGAAGTAATTGCAGTTGATTTATAACTGGTTTTGTTTTATTTAAAAAGGAAAGAGGGGTCCTTAAGAGAGAGAGAGAGAGGAAGCCTAGATATCCTAATTATTTTTGCTACCTACAAAATTCTTTCTACAATTCTTGAGAAAACTTATAAAATCAAAGAGGATGCCTTAAGATTATCTATACTGATAATTGGACAAATTTTTTGGGTGCTTTGAATGCTTTAGAACATGTACACTGGGAAAAGGTACAAAACTACAGTTCAGTTGTGAAAATTTGATAGAAATTTAATTTTCCAACTGCAGTTTGATTGGAAAGGTGTTGGAGGCATCTAATGTGATAATTAAGACTTGTTATGCAAAGTGCTTGGTAAAACATCATTAGACTTAGAGCAAAATCAGACTCTAATGTGAGAATACAAGGTCAATAATTTTACTTCAAATTTTTTGCGGATAACACAATATATTTCAGAAATGACTGGCATTTCATACTTGGAGCAAATAGATGCCATTGACCTTAATCAATGTAGAAAACTGCTTCAAATGTTGAAATAATAATTTAACAATGAATATCTTGGGCAGCTACTGTTATATGCTAAAAAAATCTCTAAGAAAATTAGTGATTTGTTGTCATTTGGAAGTGAATAGTAATTAAATGGAATGGCCATTGTCAAAAATTGAGGACATCTGGATTCTTATCAAGATTCATCCAAATGATGTTTCCATTAAAGACGAAGCAAACTCTATCAACTGGCTACGGAGAAGCCCTTTTTCAATTACCAAAAAAAAAAGAGGAACCTTCTACCATTTTGTATTATGGAGGGGGTAAAAAAACATAAAGGTAGAACATAATTATTATTTGCTCTAAAAAATACACTTGTTTATGAAATAAATTTGTATTATTGACTCGCATGTTGATAGCTTTTTTATTTTGAAAACCATCCATATATATATATATATTATAAACATCATCCACATTCAAAAATACTTTATTTTTTTACAATTATATAACTAAATGTTTTTATAATTATACATTCATTTTCAGCTATTAAACAACTTATAAAAACTTGCAATCTTAATTTTTAATATCTGAATTTGTATTGTTAAAAACTACATCTTGCAAATAGATGCAATTTACTTAATTTCATGGATGTGTAAAGATCTTTCTGAACTGCACAAATGTGTATAAAGATATTCATTTACTGACAATAAAGAAAAATATACTATTTTGGGATCTTACAATTAATTTTTATTTTTGCAGGTTCAGTCACATAATATAAGTGTCACAGTGTCATTTCCACCAGATACAGATACACCTGGTTATGCTGAAGAAATAAAAGACAAGGTTAGTTTCACTTGATGAAATTTTAGAAAGTTAAC
Organism: Trichonephila clavata; assembly: GCA_019973975.1. Classification (NCBI taxonomy): domain Eukaryota; kingdom Metazoa; phylum Arthropoda; class Arachnida; order Araneae; family Nephilidae; genus Trichonephila; species Trichonephila clavata. The sequence goes on from BMAO01005309.1 coordinate 16,081, forward strand.
TTTAATAGGAAAACCTATTGATCTTAAACAGTCAACAAATTTTATTATTAAAATTCTGTAAAGGACTCAGTGATGCAGTTAACCATTCTTGTTATTTAAAATTAAAGATTGCTGTAATATATTAAAATTTTCAGCTATACATTTTATGGTAGTCAAAATTACATGCAATATGAAGATCTCTCATATATTTTATATAATATACATGCATTCTAATTTTGATTGTTGTTATTAACTTATTGTATTTGTGAAAATGAATGTTTTGTCTATCATAGATGCATTTCATATTGTAAATCTCAAAGTGGTTTATATTGGTTACAGCTGTACAGTAAATTTCATTTATTATTTTAATTTCAATAAATTTTGAAATTCATTCAACTGTTTCCCTAATCTTAAATATAGTATTTTCCTATTTAGAACATAAAATTATGTACATAAAACTTTTTATAAAACTGCTGTTTATGTGATATTACTTCAATGCATTCATTCATCTGTTATGCAACAATTACAACACTAATTTCAGGGAAGTTGATTCACTTAGGGAAAGCTTGAAATGAGTAAATTTAGAAACATAAGGACAAGGTGCAAGAAAATTTAAATTTTACATGCGAAAAGTATTTGTTCAACAGTATTTGTTGTACAACAGAATAGACAGTTATAATAAAAAGAATGCAAGTATATTTCTTTGCACAAAAGTAAAAATGATTCATTTAATTTGATAAGAAGATTGCTGCATATTTATGACAGATAACTGTTGCAAGATATATAGGCATAATAAAAATTAAACAGTGTTAATGTTGATATTCTTTCTCACTTCCATTGCAGAAAATTATGCAACTGTTGAGTATTACAGAAGGGATGCAGAGTCACTTTCCTATTCAGAATGTTAGCTTTGTACTGTCTCTTTGGAAATAGATAGCATTTTCTGCACTGATAGGCAGTTTTCAGCCTTTAATATGTTTGTTCAAAATGTGAATTTCAACTTTATTTGCTATTATCGTTATTAGTCTGATGTGAAAAATGGCCTTTGTTATACACTTAGTAAAACGCAGTCAGATCTTAGGAAGCAACTACAAGTTGATATTTCTTAAGTATCTTTTCAAAAGCTTTATCTTGTTTATATTAGATCTCCAACAAATTTAATTTTACAAATATGTTAGTGAAATTGGTTCATGTTTTTTTTTTAAAGTTTGGTTTCAACCTATAACGTTATTGAGATGAATGCCTAATTGTAGTGAAAAATTTTATAACACTGAACTCTGTAAATTGTTTTAAACCTAATTTTAGACAATTTGCTATTAAGGAATGCCATTTTGGTTTTGTTAAATGATCACATAGCTCAGTAGCCTGTCTCAAGCCATGTTTTCCCTCACCACTAATAAGGATTATGAATTGTTTTGCTTTATGTTTGCAATTTGCTATCTCTCTTGTCACTGTGTTGGAATTAAGGGTTAAGGGGAATTAAATTCAACTATTTTTTTTTAAAGAAGTTTTACTTTGATTCAAAAATGCATACTAACTTTTGTTATACGTACAAATAGGAATAGGTGGAAAATTTTTTGAAGCATTTGGCCGAATAGAAAAAAACCTTAGTATTTTAAATGAAGATAAAACTAGTTATTTTTTTCCCTTCCGAGATAAATCAGTTTAAATCATTATTTGGCATTGGGATGTTAATAAAAAGGATAATAAAATTTATCATAACCGTGGATTGTTTTAACTTAAAGGTTTAAAATTTTGTGAGATTATAAACAATAATAAAAAAAAAAATAGTTTAGGCAAAAAAAAATCTTACTTGAATTTTTGACATTTTTTGTCTGTAGAATCATACTGTGTTCCCTGAAATGGCTGTAATAGTCACTTTCTTTTTATGGATTAAAATTCATTGCAACACATTGGAATCAATGCATTTTTTTTTTGTAAATATTTTCATTTATTGTTTCATATTTTCAATAGTGATGTTTATGCATGGTTCATCTGACAATTATGAATTTAAAAAAAAAAAATGTTTTCTTTACATTTATTTAATTAAAAAAACTTAGTGAATGAACTTTATTAGTATTGGCATTTAGTAATGCTTTAAAACAAACAAGGTGTTGTTTTTTTTAAAATAATTTTACTAACTACAGAAATATTACATAGTTTTCATTATTTTTCTTTTACTAGATATTGCAAAACAGTAACTATGTGGAGCTCAATTATTTAATAAAAATGTAGCAATTTGCAAGATTATATTTACTGTTAGCAATCAGTATGTAATAAATAGCCATTATACAAGTAGTTACATCCTTTATTGCAAATATAAGATCTATCATAACCAATGTATTTTGTTCCTTTTTTTTTAATCTTTTGATTTTAAAAACATAAATTGCATTAAAAAATTTTGTCACTGAAAATATTTAGTTGCCAGTACATATTTGGAAAATTTGAATTTTTCTTTTAGTAGTTTAATTTTGTACTTTCTGATTATTTGTACCTTTGGTTTCAAAATTCAATAGCATTGGTGTGACATTTATATATTTTCAAGTATACTTACAACAATAAATTACTAATACCTGTATTCAAATATATACTTTTTATGTCTTTTCCACCTTGTTTATCAAGAATTTTTTTTTTCAAAACTCTTTCCTATTAAAAAATTTTTTTTTCCAGAAATTTATTAGTGCTTTCCATTTATAAATTTTAAGGTTTTATTGCATAAAATGTTTATGTAGTCTAGGCTTTTTTGAAATTTTCTTGTTTAACTTTCTATCACACAGATTTCAATAATTTTATTCCTTTAAAGATGTTTTTTTAATATATATATAGCCTATTGAAACAGTACGTATTAGTGAATCTGCTGGACTATATTCTGCGAAAGATGTTGCCATTAAAACACTTGATGACATTCTTGTAAGTTAAATTTTTTAATGCTATTGTGTATATTTTAATTATTTTATTTTATTATATGTAACAGTTTTTGTTTTGCAGAATAAGAAGTTTATGTCTTCAGTAGGCTTTGAAGGTTTACTATTATGTTATGCCTTTAGTTGCATGAAACCATCAAGTTCTTTTCTAGAACTAATTATTCAGGTAAGGAGGGGAAAAAAAGAAAAATTCTGAAATCTGTTACCAAATTTTTGTAGCTCAGTTTACTCACATGAAAAATTAATTTATTAAATGCTATAAAAATGTTTAAGTAGTCTGTAGTATTCAGATATAAAATATTTTTCTAATAATAAGGAATATTTTTAAGTCTATTAATTTGAATCATATATAAATCTAAACAACTGCAAATCATTAATATGATTATATTACTTTTTCAGATTTTTACAATTGGTTTAATTCGACTGGTAACATTTGTTCACTTAAAACACTGTTACTATACAATTAGAAAGTGTGCCGAAGAGAAGGAAAGAGAAAAAAAGATGTAGGGGAAAAAAACTTACATTCCAAAGATGAGCATGTTTGTGGTAAAAAATGGGCTTTAAAAACATACATGCATTTATATTGAATATAATATTAAACTAAAGATATTTATTAAATCATATACACAAATATTTGAGAAATTGTAAATAATTATGTCACAATATATACAAATAAATTAAATGTGTAAAGTATAATAAACTTTTCGAAGAGACAATTTGACATTTTCTTCAAGTTGTAATTTTTTGAATTAGCCGTTCTGGAGCAAACATATTCAGCAATAACTGAAAAAAATTATTAAAGAATGTGTATTTCAGGAAGCAGACATTGCAAAAATTCAAAATCAAAAGCAGCAGTTGCTTGAATTTATATCATTCAAAATATTTTTGGTGATTTTTCTACAAGAACCATTTTTTAAAGTAAAAACATAATTATATTAATAAAATAAATCAGAAATAGTGAAAAAAATGTAAGATATCTACTAATAATTGCATTCAGATAATCCTTTTTTCATCAATTTTTATTGTGTTTCTAGAAGTTCAGTTTATTAAGGCAATATATGAAGGTTATTGGTGTAATAGGTCTTATAACTTTGAACTGTGATCTCAAGTGATAACAACACCTGAACTCTTATCTACATACTCTAACTTCCACATAATGTCATAGGAAGATGATTTTTTAAAAAAATATTTTATAAATAAATCTGATTTATTTTTTCTATATCAAGATATAAATCTTGAAGTCATACTTTTTAAGTAATATCCCCAACATTCTATTGCATACTTTCATTTATTTTTACATGTATTAATTCACTATAGATAGGTTTGTTTTAAAAAATATATGTGTACAAATCAAATTAAAAAATACATATATATATCATTTAAATAATTTTATTGATGAATAATTATATTTAAGTTGTCCTGTTTTAAAAGTTAAAGAATAATTAAATGTTTAGTTTAGTTGCATATTATATATAAAAAAAATATCTATTCACAAATCACTCACCCAACTCTTGAACTTATTGCTGCTCTGAAAAGAATTGATTTATGTATCATTTTCTATCTAGAGTAAGTTCAATGTTATTTTAAATACAATCATATATGTTTAAGTTCCAGTTCCAAAAACCAAATTTAAATGTATGGTACCTAATTTGT